>JAHSPW020000007.1:16818318-16993318 GCA_019985065.2 Arctostaphylos glauca
TGTCACACAGTAACAGAAGGCGATGCATTTGAATACTGACCCATCCAGACGAAATCTTTCTCTCACATCAATTAGGTGGGGGGAAGTAAAGAGTCCAGTTCTAAAACCACATTCTCGTAAAATTGCTTCACAGAATGTGCATGTTGAACCCTGTTATATAAATTGCATCAGCAGAGTGGAAAGAGCTTAGACAAATATATGCATTACATTCGGTCACCATAACACATTAGAGCTTACCTGTAAAGCAACTAATAGAAATGTTAACGAGCAACTTTTGAGGAACCTACACTATTCCAGGGTGTGCCAAAAAAAAAAAAACTCTAGCGATATTGTTAGCTGAAAAAATTGATTTCTAGAGAAGTTATGATGTCCATCACATTGTCAATAAAAATCAGGTTAGCATTAGATGAAAATCAGGAGTGCCGGATGGTAGATGAATCTCTCTCTCTCTCTCTCTCCCCCTCGATGTGTACATATATACATATACATGCATACCTCTATAGAGATATTTATCTCTGTGTGAGAGATATATAGAGATAGCTGTTTGTCAGAATTTGGGAACCATGGCTAAGCAAAAAAAAAAAAAAAATTTGGGAACCATGGTTCACAGCGTTTTGACTTTGGAATATCAAAAGGCGCTGCTGAAAGCTGGAGAATTGATGAAGGCGCAGGAAAATGCAACTACTTCAATGAACTCTGGTTTCTTTCTTTAACCACGCCCCGCACCCCCCCCCCCCCCCCCCCCCCCCCACACACACACACACCCAAACAGTTAGAAGAGGAAAAGATAAAAGCTAAGGTGCCAATAATCCCAGGCTTTGCAATGTGCCAATAATCGTAAATAAGAACTGTATGAAATTAGAGAGAAAAACAAAATGGTTATGCCTATACTTGCACAGATGTGATGGATATTGTACATCTGCAAGGATTTTGCTCCACAAAAGTTCACATGAAACTCAATAGTGATATTTCTACCGATACTTTGTCCCCGGGAATTATCAGTCATTAAAGGCTCACAAATAGTTGCCCATACGTACGAGCTGCAGAACTAAGTCCTAACTTAGTTTGCCACATGAGATACCATGTATCCATTTGGGAACTCCATGTGCAATCTATATCTGTTTTTCTAGGTAGGATTCAGTTTTAACGTCTAACAGATTTCCAGGTCAGACACCATGTATTCAGTCATTTCATCATGGCAAATTAGAATTGAGGTCGTACAAGATTTTAGCAACCATAGCTGAATAATTGCAAGGAAAAACAGGTCATCTAGGTGAGATTATGAGAAAATACGAAGGATAATATGATTCATCAACCACATACAATTGTGATAGCTTAGAACTGGAGAGTACCTTTCCTTTAGTTCCAGCAACATGGATAACGTTAAGGTCAGCTATATGTTCCTCCAAGCCTAAAATCTGAAATGAAAGTAAGTGTTCTCTTTAACAATTCCAATAGAAAATGTCTTCGCATACCTTTCAACAGAACAAAATCATATTCCAACTACCAAGTGGAACAACCATGAAAATTTGACACAAAGGCATTAGTTCAACCACTATGACAGACAAAAAGGTGTTCAACAAAAGGATGCAAGAAACTGTATAATCACATCCTCGATGCACAAGTGTAACACTCAGTTCTGACACAGTTGAGTTTGAAAAATGGTGGTACAATGGTAAAGGAGATCAGCTTTTATGAACGTGGTAAAATAAGAGAATTCCAAGCCACAAATTAACAGGTCAGTATTAGGGACTAGAAAATAGAACATATCGACATTCAATACTAATATGCAATGTGAAAAAAGAACTCCTTGCCTCTCCCATGACTTTCCGGACCAACCAAACCAGATCTTCCCTCACAATTCTCAGTGAACTCCAAAAAGGAGCTCATGCACAAAAATTATTTGGATTGCACCTTCAGCCCGAACCCCCACTCCCACAAACATACACAGTGCATAAGGATTTAGTAAGATAGTTTTGCTGGCAATATTGAACCAAGCTGATATTTCTCTCAAGTCAAGAACTGTATTGGTTGCTGAGCCAAAAAAAGAACTGCATTGGTCTCAAGTCAAGATCTGCATTGGTTTCGTAACTTTGGTACATATATTCAAGATCAAAAGCTAATTGATAATGAGTGGAGCTTTGGCATGACAAGACTTAGAGAATATACAAATAACGAGCCATAGCTCGTAGAACTGTTAGTTCATGTGATAAATTTTGAAGAGTACTAAAAGAAGTTCAACAAATATCAATCACTGAAAAAAACTTGCTCTCTTTTCGATAATCAATAAAACTCTAGGGCTACTCCTATGCCATCACATTTTAGACCATGTCACCTTTCACGTTCTCGTTCTTATTCCTCGTATGAGAAAAATTCCATGTGCCCCGTAACAAAGGTTGAACGAATATGTAAGGTCATGAATGTGGTAAAAAAGACAATTTAACAAGGGAAGAGAAAAGCGGACTCTGGTTCTACCTAGCCAGAGGGTGAAGCAAGTTCAAGTGTACACACAGCAAGTTGGCAATTCTGACATTTGTGATGAATCATACATCCTGATTGTGAGAGGAATTCTAAATACATTCTCTTCTCAATTGTAAGGAGTACTAAAAGTTTACCTTAAGATACACTGACATCCTTTCCAGTTTTTCATATGTACCCCCAACAGGAGTTTTTTCTCCACGTTTTTGGCGAGTAATGAGAGAGGAAAGTGCTTCCATGGCAGTTTCATATGCAGCAGATGGAAGAGGGAAATCACTCATGTTTTCTTTGACGCTCCCATTTCTTCCCGGTCTATCCATGATTTCATATGAGATCCTTGAATACTTAAAACCTGAATATTATACTAAAAGAAGTAAGTCAAGGACATTAAACTTAACCCTAAGTGCACATATTAACCAGGTTTACCTTTGTGTATGATATTTTCTTGGGGATGGAGCTTACCAAGTCTTGCTAAATATAGGCAAGCTGGCAAACGTGAAACTGTCCATGCTAATCTGTAGGAATATTGGCGTTCCCTTTGACGGAAGTATGTAACGCCAAGTATTCCCTGCCTCGGATGAGCGTTGATATGAACATGCATTACATAACATCCATCCTGAATGGCATCACAGTTGCCTATCAGCAGTTGAGCACAACAAACTATAAGGTGTTCTGAGAAGGAAATTGTGATGGACACTACGAGGATTACGCAACAAAACTGACAAGTAGAATAAATCACCCAAAACTTCTCAAAAAATTGTATGTAGTAATCTAAAGTAAATTACGAAAAAATAGATTACCAAAAGTGATGTACAGTATAGAGTGTTCAGGAAATAGTTGTAAATTACATGATTGTAGCTGAGATGAGGGTGTTGACTTGTTAAGATTTGGGGTAAAACTAGGAGAGAGAGAATTAGAGATGAAGAAGTCTCTCGCTAGGGATCAGCAGTTAAGGGTAAGGGTAAGGAATGGCAACAGTATAACCAGTAGTGGAAGTGATAGAGGGAGGAAAAACCTAACTTGACATGGCGTGTTCTGGTAAAGGAGGACATAAATTTGCCGATAAAAAAAATTTAAGTAATTTAAGAGAACTAGAGAAGATATAGCTCTTGACAGAAAATAACAACTAAAAAGATTCATATAGATGATCCCAATTGACCATCTTGAGTCTTGGCAATGTCCAAACCCAAGTAAATTAAGATAAAGAAGTAAACAGTTAATCATTTTTTAACAATAAGCTAGCACTGATTTAACTACTTGTTTATGAACAAGAACCAAGTTACAGGCTTACGGCTACTCATGCCCAACACAAGGCGCTAATGATCTCAAACCCCTACTGTTCAATTCCCAACTATAATCCAAACAATATGTCCTAGTTTAACCAATAGCAGATCTGGTAACTGAAATAACTACTAAGGTATAGAACTGAAACCATTGGGATGTATGAACATTGTCTCTCATTCTCTCGTGAATCTCCCAGTTTTTTCTTTGACCCATAATTCGTTAGAAATCCCAGATCCAGAATTCTTACCTTTAGTTCATCATTCCCACCCAGGTATACTGTTTGAACTTGCTGATTTTAGGGAGGATGATAAGCCACGTACAGTGATATAGATCACAAGGAAATATAAAGAGCTTTAAAGCATGAGAAGCTTCAAAACAATTGCAAAACTATTTCTACTTCAACAATCATGATGATTACTTAGATTCAAGCATCTTTAAGAGCATACCAATAACAAATATCCAGCGATGTCAGAATCAAGTACAAAACCCAGATATGTCTAAATAGTTTCAACATCAAATTGACCACCTTCTCTGCAACAAATTTTCAAACAGCTAGCGGCAACATAGGGACAGATGCACATTTACATAGGCCCGTTTTTTTTTTTTTCAAATTAGCAACTGAATTATCAATGCAAATGATTGTGAGAATGTTTGTAAGTCATTTTAATCGCTTGAACCATGATTGCCCCAAAATGCATAAAGTTCGACTTCATGTTAAGTTACAAAAACTAAACGAGAAGTAACTTCGCCCTTTGATTCTAGGATAAAAATGAAAGAAATCCCAAAAGAACTCAAATGCCATTTTTGAACCCTTTGTTGCTCTTTTCTTCAGCTCTTTGACAAAATCACGAGCTTCAAAAAAAGCAGAAGATTTGAACTTCCGAGTTGAACTGATAGTTTGAACTAGTTAACAAAAAGAACCCATAAACAGATCCCAGTAAGCATATAATTCCATTAAAGAAAATATACCCTGACATATATGCATATCCATGTCCAAACATGTTCTGAAATTAGCACACTAAGCTACTCCTCGGGCCCATGAAAATCCACCCTTCGCATTCGAAATTCTAAAATGAAAGAAAGAGAGCACAGAAACAGAGACACGTGAAGGAATCAAAAGCCCTACAAATCAGCACAGTACAAACTCAAAATCGTAACATGGAAATCAGAAGTCAACAAGATCAGAAACCCTAAACCTTGAAACAGAGCCAACAACCATCAACAAACAGAACATGAATGAGCAAGATCGGGAATCCCAAACTGAAAACACAAAAACAAAGTGTGAGGCCATACTTGATCGATGATGCAATACGTTGGGCCATAGCTCATCGATGATGCAAATACCTGATCGATCGATATCTAATCATATCACGTGCAGATGAAGATAAGGAAATTGGAGAGAGGGAGATAGTGATAATGGAAGAAGCGTGAGTGGGTTTTGAAAATTGAAAGAATTTTTTCAAACCAGAGAGGCAGAGAAGGAAATTGGAGAGAGAGAGGAACGTGAGTGGGTTTTGAAAATTGAATCGATTTTTTCAAATTAGAACTTTACCATGAAACCTCTGTAAGGAATGTCTTGAAGTTGAGGCAACAAAAGCAGTGTTGCCATCGACGTAGTACCTTATTTGGACATTGCTTCCCACGGAATCAGGAATCTGTCATCGTGACAGTTGTTGTAGTTGTTGTAGTCCGCCGCCGGAGAGAACAGAAGGGCGAAGGCGATGATGTGGGTTTTGATAATGGAGATAATGAAAGAAGTGTGAGTGGGTTTTGATACCAGACGATGCCATTCTCATCTATCTCCGGCCACAACCGGTTCTCCTCGTCGTGGTCCAGCCCCGACAGCGCTTCGAAGTCATCGTCGGAATATGAGAGGGGTGTGGCAAACAGAAGAGAAAGAGAGAGGGAGGAGAAGGGTTTGGTCTGAGAAGGGAAAATGAGAGAGAATGTCCTTTCTTAGATTTAGGAAAGAATTCAAAATCCATGTACGGTATCAATTACCAAAATCCCATTAAGTTGTTATTGGACTTTTTTACCCTTATGTTGTCCGCCGTTTCAACGTACACGTCTTTGAATTTTTTACCAACGTGATGTGCTGTCCTCCCTATTGGTTTGTGTGTTCTTTAATTATTTTAATCTTTATACAAAGATATTTTGTTTTTTTTTGTTAGTTTTGTGTCAAATTTTGATAAAATAAATGATTCATTTTGACAAAATAAATTTAAAATTATAAGAAAACTTAACGAAAGTTTATTAGAGACATTCAAAACATACAAGTTTTTAAACTATTTTTATTTTTAAAAAATATCTTTTTTAATAAATTAAGTTTGTTTTATTTTTTAAAATTTTTTCATCATGGTGAACGAATAATTAATAAAAAACTCAACGCAAAATTAATAAAATCAAAAAAATAGACCTAGAAACAAAAGAATAACAATTTTAAGTCAAATCATACATATCTGTTTGCCCTATATTTTTTTAGAATACTGATAAGTCTACATAATTGTATTTGTTTATATCTCAATATGTCAAAAATAGCATATATGCATGTATACCCATAAAAATTATATATGGATTCGACTGTCATCAAATTGAACAATTATGCATAAATAATTAATCAAAATTGATAAAATATATTATTGAATTAAAGTTTTCGGATCCTTACACTTTTTGAGAAAATAAATTTCAAGAGTATTAATAGTTGCAAAAATTTTGTATCGTGTAAGTACATGCTAAGTTGGTTAAGAGAATGCACAGAATTAAGTTGTGTAGCATGGGTATGGAGGCGAAGTTCACGTGTTTGCTCCACGTGCAACCCATGCTACCTCAATAAGTGGGAAGACCTCTTCAGCTAGTTGAATCATATAACAATGACACCACTACAAGAGCATTCCGTACCCGCGCCACACGATGTGGGATTAGAGCACCATGTTTGAGCAAGTCACCAAGGTTGTGCAAGGTTCTCTTACTTCCCATTCCCGAATGTCCTCTCCTGTCAGAATCCAGTATAGTTGTAATGACCCGATTTTTTTTATCGAATAAGAAGTACTTTAAACATTTTATTTTTATGCATATTTTTCATCACTACGTATACGCATCTAAATACGATTTAGTATTATTTTATGCGTTGTATGTATATAAATTAAATGATTATATATATAGACTTTACTTTATTTCATTACTTATAAAAGTTGTATACTTATATTATATTTTTATTATTCTATCTATTTTAATACATATATTATATAGTTCATTACGATTTATATAGCATTTTTTTTTAAACTTACCCTTTATATCTATTTTACTGTAGCAATATATGTATATATACATGATACACATATATGTTAACCTCTCACGGCTTCTCCTGCCCCATAACACCACGACACCTAGTCACCTTCCTCTCTCATCCACTGCCACCACTCCCATCAACCCCCTTACCTCTGTCACCAACCACCCTACCCATGTCTTCTTCCGTTGGATCCCCAGGATTTACTCCCGAAGATGGATGAACCACCACCCTTAGCCTATAAAAGAAGGCTCTCTCCCTTTGTTTTTTTACACCAAGCAATAACAAAAAACTAGAGGAGAGGAAGGAAAAAGAAAAGGGAGGGGAAAGAAGAAAGAAGAAGGAGTTACGAGCCGAAAACTGTCAAAACGCATTCGAAACCCGACGAAACCACTTTAAAACTTAGAGCCAATGTAAGATTCATATCCTATAGGTTTTGATTTAATGTTTCGAAGTGTTTCAGGGTGTTTCGAGGTGTTACGAAGGTCTCACCAGAGGTTGACCAGAGTTTAAAAAGAGTTACAGTGGGAAAATTAAAAAGAAAAGGGAAGAAGAAGAAGAAAATGCGGAAAGTCATTGTTTGTTTTAAAACAATTACACTTACACCCTCTTTGTTATTTAGTTATTTGATTAAGTGAAATTAGATTTTTATAAATTACATATTGAACCCAAACCTTAAAATTTTAATTTTTTTATTAATTGTTGTATTACACTATGATCCTACTTTTTTTATAAAATTACAGATTGGTCCCTATTTTATTTAATTACAGCTCTGCTCTTAAAATACTTAAATTATATAATTGCCCCTAATTTATATAATTATACTTGAAACCTACTACTTTCTTAAAAATAAATTATAATACTTATTAATTTTTTATTTTTTTACCCTTAGGCTAAGGTTCGACCGTATAAACATATTTCTAAATTATGTATCACCTTAAATTTTATTTAATTCACAAACACGCTTTAAAATAAGTTACATTATTATCTTTGTACTAAAATTTTATAATGTTGGGTAAAACTCTATTAATTTATATGCACATTTTTAAATTAAGTATATTACTATCCTTATATTATATTTAAATAATTAAAATTAGGTAAATCTTATTAACAAATTTAAGCTCACTTAATTTAAATTATATTGTTACGTGAATTTAAATTTAAGCTCACTTAATCTAAATCTTATTAAAAATGAATCAAAATTATAGTTACTTATTATATAACAAAACTTGTCGTTATGTGATTACCATTTCAATTGTTGGAAATAATTCTTGAGCTTTAGATACTATGAATACACTTTGATTACTTGAATGATGTGGATATATTCTCTATGGAAATATTATGTGTGTCTTGTACCCGTGATGCAACATGAGCTGAACTTTAACTTTAACCAGATGGTGTGATAGACATAAGCTTTTGTATTACCCAAGCACTATAATTTAGTTATGTCATGCATTTAGTCAAATTACACTTGAGCCGAAATTATATCTAGTCCTATCATGCCTTTTTTATCCTAACGATCTTCTAATATAAACTTTAAACTTAGATTGTCCGGCATGGTAGTGAAAAGATAAAATGTTAGGGAGAGTGTATTAATTAGGAAGATGATGATCGAGAGCAGGGCAGTTAGGAAGCATCAGTTAGTCAGACGGTCGGGATCATTATCGTTTGGGAGCACCACGCTTGATATCATTGATTTAGAAAATGTTGATTCAAAATATATGACGAGGCGACTTCAAGGACATTGCAACGTGAGGTGTATCTTTTGAGTGAAGCTCGGTCTGGCTTCCCCAAGGAGATCAGGATGCGAGGTGTATTCCTCGAGCGAGGCTTGTGCCTAACATAGGTACTTGGCTGTCAAACAACACGCTAGGCATGCTCAATGGCTAAAGTCCAGACTTGGGCAATCGATAATCTCCCCACTAGGCTAGGCTTGTGACTCACGTGGCACTAGGACCAAGAGTATTGTGAGATAATGACTCTTTTTAGGAGGTTAGTCTTCTGGGATAGAGTTGAGCCTAGAGACTTACATGAGATTTATGTACCGCATGAGTGTCCCAAGGGTGGAGCGTTTGATTCCCTCATAATTGACTATTACTATTAAATACCCGAGAGATTTTTGACATTGAGTTTTTTCAAGATTGGTTACAAACAAGTGTCCCCACCTCACTCCTTTTTTTTTTTTCTACTACGGAAGTGATGCTTGGGAGCATCCTCTGGGGCCATCTTAATTTGGTTGTAGCCACTAACCCCATCCATAAATGAGAACATATGGTGGCTATCCGCTGAATCCACGAGCGTGTCGATCCTAGGGTGGGGAAACTCATTCTTTGAGTAAGATATGTTCAGATCTCTACAATCAACCGAAACGCGGATTTGCCCATTTTTCTTTACGACCGGAACAATGCTGGAGAGCCAGGAAGGGTGGTGGACTGGTTTGATAAATCCGGCCATGAGAAGCTTGGCCACCTTGTCTTTGATCTTCAGTTCTACATTGGTTTGTAGAACCTGAGGCCTTGTTTTATTGGGCGAACATGTGCTAGAACATTGAGCCAAATGCGTGGTGACAGCTGGATCCAAATCTAGCATCTCATCGTAGTTCCATGCAAAAACGTCTTCATACTTCAGAGTGAGCTCAATCAGAGCTTGCTTCCTTTCCTCTGCGAGGTCATTGCAACTAAATATCGGTTTTGGCGGTATCCACTCGGGAGTAAAGTTGATTTCTTGGAGCTCTTGTTTTTGTGGCCGAGGTCCATCTTGTAGGAATTCCAGAGCTGGTTTGACTTCTTGCAACACCATGGAGACCGAATCTCTAGAGGACGAGCTTTTGCCAGGGTTCTTCTTTTTCTTGTTTTGTTACTGGTCCGGTTGTTGGTGTGCTATGTTTGACAAGGCACAACATTGGGTGAAAAATTGTACGAGGTCCTCTTGCCCATTGTGAACCTCGTGACATTTGGGCAATGAGCTAGGTTGCTTAGGCGGGACTAGCTTTGCGTGTGTTCATAAACGATAGACCTCTTTGTCATTGGGCCTAGTATACATTGTCACCCTGGGAGGATTATTCGCGGAGGGGATTTTGGAGTTGAGCGGAACTATGCTTCTTTCTTGTTTCTTAGTATGGTCGGAGCTCGTGGAGGGGAGATCTTCCTTATAAATTTCAGTCCATTGGGAATGGGGATGCCTCTAGGGGGAGTGGTGGCTTCCTTTTCATCCACATCAACATATATATGAAAAAGAGACTTATTTCTTTGAATGAATTTGAATAGCTCCATAAGTATGTGATCCATTGAGACTAAGATTGTAGATGTTTTTAACAATGAAAGATAACTAGTTGAATGGAATAACTGCTACGATATTTTGTGATTATACTTAATTAAAAATTTAAAATGGTTAGAGATGATACGTTTTAAAATTTAAATATCATACGATAAGGGAAGTGCACGTTTGTGAAATCTTAGTTGGGATGCATAAGAGAGTAAATTTATAAGCACAGAAGAGTGTGGTACTGATAACATTAAATCCTACTAACTTACCTTTGTTATATTCATTATTAAATTACTTGAATATTAATTAGTCAATTTTATGATTATACGTACTCGTACCCAGGTGCACGACATTGGAAGTTAAGCCCGTTCAGAAAAGTCAATCGATTAAAAAAGGAAAAAAAATAGTTTTGAGAAAGTTGGAAGATAAAGAATCCCGCACTCAATCAAAGAAATTGAAGTTCAAGTAAAATTGGAAACAAAAACATATAATCCCGTATTAGGGATGTATGTAGACAGCATTTAGTATTTTGTTCATATCTCTCAGCTCGGGTGTCCGACTGATGCAAGATTTGCGGCACCGGAAAGGGAATTCAATTATCTACAACTTTCTAGTTCATGACTTTTCCAAATTCTGCTGTTTCGGAGGTCAAAAGTGGCCTAGAAGTGGGCTGCAATATTAAAAACGGGAATTTTATAATATTTAGTTCGATTCTTTTGTCCCACATCGAAAAAAGACAAATAGTGCCTCAAAGAGGAGTGCTATATAAAGCCATCACCTCTTTACTTTAGAGACACATCGAAACAAACTCGAGTACAAGCTAAAGGAAGCGATTTCACTCCTTGGCTAGAACTCAACCAAGTTTAATATTTTCATGGCGGCAATCATTGGAGAGTTGGAGCTTCCTACATCCATGAGCGGCTAAACACTTCGGCTAGGGTAACGAGGATACCTTCTCCAAGTATGTAATTGTTTAATTCTTAGGGTTTTCATTCAATTTTAATTGTATGATTTTGGATGTTTCATATTATTTTTATGAAAGAGCATATTTTTCCTATTGATCTATGTGTTTGTATTCATGATATCAAACACGTTAACATACAATCGTTTTTAATTGTTTCGTGATAATCTCTGAGATAGACTATACGACATAAGACGGATCGTGCCGTTGGTCTCGTTCAATGAGACGATCCGTGCTGTGTTGAGATAGTCTATACGGAGTACGAGTCTTGAGAATATTTTTAGGGATTACCAATAGGAATTGCTACCCTATTGGTGGTATGGATTACAAGTTGAATGAAACCCTAATGTTTATTTCAGTTACATTAGAAGGGGAAGGTAGAATCGAAACCCTAGTCCCTTCTCTCACTTGTTTCTAAAATCCTAATTTTGTTTAGTTCTTTAATTTTTATTCTAGTTTTCAATTTTAGTTATAGTTCACCAAACAAATCTTTCAACATCTCCATTAAATTAGAAATAAATCTTTAAAAATATCGTAACTTAGTTTTTCCATCCCCGTGGACGATCCTGGTCTTTCTACTATCCTTCGGGTTAGTTTTAAGCCTTAACTTTATAAATATATTTTTGGTGCGTTATCGACAACATCAAATTTTGGCGCCGTTGCCGGGGATAGAAAACACGGTTGCATATTTTTGCGATTTGTTTTTAATTAGTCATTAGGACTTTTCTACTTTTTTTTTTCTCTTTTTGTTTAATATTCCAGGTTTCTCAAGGTTGAGCAATTCAAATCGGACTTTAGTGATTAAAGCGATTTCGTGACAAGCACTGTAAGTTGAATTTATATTTATTTTGCTTTGAGACATTGGAATACATACTGACGGGGGATTATTGTTGTTGACGCATGCGTCGATATAGATCTCAATCTCCACCGCCAACCACCCCCGTCGATTTAGATTTTGATAGGACTCTGCAATCTATTGTTGAGTCCCTTAGAGCTAAACGTCAGACACGCCCTCCATTAAATTCTGAACCCATTACCTTTAATATAGACGGTGAAACAATGAATGGTAATAGAAATCAAGAGGACACCCCTCGGGCCCCTCTAATGCAATATTTCACACCTACTGCTTATGAGTCGCCATCCTGTATTGTTTTACCTACCGTGGCTGCTCAGCACTACGAAATTAAGCCCGCCACACTTCAACTCTTACCTAGTTTTTATGGGCTTAGCAATGAGGATCCCTATGCCCATCTGCGGCAATTTAGGGAAGTGTGTCAGACTATTTGCATTAGGGATTTCAACCCCGACGCACTTAAAATGATCCTATTCCCTTTCTCCTTGAAAGATAAAGCCAAATATTGGCTTGATTCCTTACCTGCCGCAACAATCACGAGTTGGGACATGCTTCAACAAGAATTTTTAAAAAAATACTTCTCAATGAGCAAAACCAACCAATTTAGGCGCGCAATCACTGGTTTCACCCAACTGGATGGTGAAAAATTTCATGAAGCATGGGAAAGGTTAAAGGACCTCATTAGGATGTGTCCCCACCATGCTGTCCCCAAATGGCAGCTGGTACAATGTTTTTATGAGGGTTTGACAGAATCCCACCGCCAAATGGTAGACGCATCCTGTGGAGGAACTTTCCTCCTTAAAACAGAAGACGAGGCATGGGTGCTTTTTGATAACCTTAGCGAGAACTCACAACATCGTGTCTCGGCATTGCGTAATGAGCGGTCAGCAGTCCCAAACTCTTCCAAGCCAAGAGGGATGTACGAGGTTCACCCCTCGGATAATTTACCACAACAAGTGGTTGCACTGACCCAAAAACTAGACCAACTCCTGTGTGCTGGCCATAACCCATTAGTTCCTCCCACACCACCTGCCTTTGTAGAAGCGTGTGGCATCTGCATGAGCCCTACCCATTACACAACGGAGTGTTCCTCGGCCTCTCAATACCCAAAATTTGTACACGAGCAAGTTCAAGCTGCACAAGGGTACTCTAGACCCACTAATGACCCCTACTCCCAAACTTATAATTCAGGGTGGAGAAACCACCCAAACTTTTCATGGAAGCAACCAGGTCAAGCGGCTCCATCTTTTCCTCCTCAGAGGCCGAGCTATCCAAATAACCAAGCAGCCTACCCTAGGCCGCCTCAAGCGTACAATCCAGCACCTCCTCCTCCTGAAAAGCAAAGATCCCCTAATTTCGAGGAGCAAGTGTTGAAATCACTCCAAGGGCTGGAAGCCACCAATCAGCTTGTCCACTCTCACTCCCAATCCATATCTCGGCTTGAGACCCAAATTGGTCAAATAGCCAACACTTTAAATAGACGGGAGGAGGGTAAACTTCCTAGCCAACCCATCAATAACCCTAAGAGCCAGTACTAGGTTGACCACCAAGACCCAATTACTTACCATGAACAAGCCAAAGCGGTGGTCACTCTTCGCAATGGTAGGGTCGTTAACACTAGACCCGAGGATGAGCCCAAAAAGCCATCGGCTTCACCATCCTCCTCCAAACCTCCTCAAATCTCGACCCTTGGTGAGGAAGATATTGTGCCCCATACGACCAATCTCCCACCTCCTTCTCCCACAGACCCCATTATGGCACCAACTGGTGTGTTACGAGTTCCTTTTCCGGCAGCCCTTCAAGCTCCTTCACCTTTTTCAAAGAAGGGTGCCACTATGGAGGACATGCTTGAGACCTTTAAACAGGTCAAAGTCAACCTCCCACTCCTCGATGCTATTCGGCAAGTCCCCTCATATGCCAAATTCTTAAAAGACCTTTGCACCCAAAAACGAAAATCTCGCAATAATGTCAACAAAAAGGTCTTGCTTACTGAGGGGATATCATCTGTTTTTCACACCACTACTCCCCCCAAGCTCCCTGATCCAGGAACGCCTACCATATCTTGCTTCATAGGCAACCATCTCATTGAAAAGGTGCTTCTCGATCTTGAAGCTAGTGTTAATTTGATGCCGTATTCTGTGTATGAGCAATTCGGATTAGGAGAGTTGAAACCCACCACTGTCACTCTTCAATTAGCTGACCGATCAGTCAAAATCCCCCGAGGGATTATTGAGAACGTTCTTGTTAAAGTTGACCAATTTCTCTTTCCGACCGATTTTATTGTTCTTGATACGGAACAAGGCCACTCTTCGAAGCACACTACTCCTCTTATCCTTGGCCGACCATTTTTGGCTACTGCGAATGCCAACATCCATGTTAGAGCTGGGGTGATGGAACTATCTTTTGGCAACATGAACGTTAGGCTCAATATTTATAACTCCTCGAAACAGCCTTCATCCGATGATGATTGCTTCGCAGTTGATACCATTACCGAGGTCGTTGAGGAAGCTCTTCCTTACGTTCTTTGTAAAGATCCTCTTGAGGCATGTTTGGCATACTTTGGCCACAATGACTATGATATAAGATCCACCATGGAAGAGGTTGATCTCATTCTCAATAACGCACCTCCTACATGGCGAGCCACTTTTGAGCCCCTACCTACACTATCTAGTGAACCTGCCCTACCCTCTATTGACGCTCCACCGTCGCTTGAGCTAAAGCCACTCCCGGCCAATCTCAAGTACATTTTCCTGGGTCCTAAAGATACCCTTCCTGCTATCATTTCCTCTGATCTTACTACTGAGCAGGAAAGGCAACTAGTTGATGTCCTTCAGAAGCATAAGAATGCACTAGGATGGTCTGTTGTCGATCTCAAAGGTATTGACCCTTCCGTCTGCATGCATCGTATTAATTGCGAAGAGTCTGCCCGACCTTCTCGTGAGATGCAGCGGAGGTTAAATCCTAATCTAAAAGAAGTGGTGAAGAAAGAGGTGGTCAAATTATTAGATGCAGGTATTATATACCCCATCTCCGACAGCAAGTGGGTGAGCCCCACCCAAGTGGTGCCAAAGAAATCAGGTATCACCGTGGTTGAGAATGATAAGGGTGAGTTAGTCCCTACTCGAGTCACTACTGGGTGGCGCGTTTGCATAGACTATCGTAAGCTAAATGCCATGACTAGGAAGGATCATTTTCCACTTCCATTCATTGATCAAATCCTAGAAAGATTGGCAGGACAGAGCTACTACTGTTTCCTTAATGGCTACTCTGGCTATAATCAAGTTCCTGTTGACCCAGCTGACCAAGAGAAAACAACATTCACATGTCCATTCGGTACCTTCGCCTATCGGCGCATGCCCTTCGGCTTGTGTAATGCACCAGCGACTTTTCAAAGGTGCATGATGGCTATATTTTCTGATATGATGGAGAAGTTTCTCGAGGTCTTCATGGATGACTTCTCGGTCTTTGGACCTTCTTTTGATAAGTGCCTTCAAAATTTGGAGTGTGTTCTTAAGCGATGTGTTGAGACCAACTTGGTCCTCAGTTGGGAAAAGAGCCATTTTATGGTTCGTGAAGGCATTGTTCTAGGCCATGTTGTGTCCGAAAGGGGAATTGAAGTTGACAAGGCTAAAGTCGATCTGATCTCTAAGCTTCCTCCACCTTCCACTGTCAAACACATCCGCTCGTTTCTTGGGCATGCGGGGTTCTATCGTCGCTTCATTAAAGACTTCAGCAAAATTTCCAAGCCCTTGTGCGACCTTCTCGCCAAGGATGCTCCTTTTGTCTTCAATGAAGCCTGCATGACAGCTTTTGTGAAGTTACGTACTGCCTTATCTTCTGCCCCAATTATGCAATCCCCCGATTGGTCTCTTCCATTTGAGATCATGTGTGATGCGTCTGACTATGCAGTTGGCGCGGTCTTAGGGCAACGGTTGGATAAAGTTCCTCATGCCATCTACTACGCAAGTAAAACTCTCTCCGATGCTCAACTCAATTATACTACAACGGAGAAGGAGATGCTTGCTGTAGTTTTTGCGCTAGAGAAATTCCGGTCCTATCTTCTCGGGTCCAAGGTTATTGTGTACTCTGATCATGCCGCATTGCGATACTTACTCTCCAAGAAAGACACAAAACCTAGGTTGATTCGATGGGTTCTCTTGCTACAAGAGTTCGATTTTGAAATTCGGGATAAGAAGGGGTCCGATAATTCTGTAGCCGACCACCTGTCTTGGATCATTGTTGATTCCTCCCCTGACACCCTACCCCTTAAAGACTCGTTCCCGGACGAACAACTTTTTGTAGTGTCCCACACTCAACCCCCGTGGTACGCCAACATTGTCAATTACCATGCCACGGGCGCAATCCCATCATATTGGTCCAAGCAAGACAAGGATCGTTTCTTTGCGCAAGTAGGTAACTATTTTTGGGAAGATCCGAAACTCTTTAAATACTGTTCAGACCAAGTGATCCGCCGTTGTGTCCCTGAGAGTGAGCAGCAAAGTATTCTCACCTTTTGTCATACTCTCGAGTGCGGGGGCCATTTTAGTGGCAAGAAAACTGCTGCAAAAGTCTTACAGAGTGGTTTTTACTGGCCTACTCTGTTTAAAGATGCTCACCAATTTTGTCAGACTTGTCTCCCTTGCCAGCGCAGTGGGAACATATCTCGCCGGAATATGATGCCGCTCACCCCCATTTTGGTTGTTGAGATATTCGATGTTTGGGGAATTGATTTCATGGGCCCATTTCCGAACTCTTTCGGCAATGAGTACATTCTTGTAGCGGTAGCCACTCGGACTAACGACCACATGGTAGTCATAAAATTCCTTTGGAGTAACATTTTTAGTCGATTTGGCTACCCCCGCGCGATCATCAGTGACGAAGGGACTCACTTTCTTAACAAGCATTTTGCGGCCCTAGTGCAGAAATATTCTATCACTCATAAGTTGGCAACGCCTTAACATCCGCAAACTAGTGGCCAAGTCGAAGTTTCCAATCGGGAAGTCAAGCGTATTCTTGAAAAAATGGTTCGACCCGATCGCAAAGACTGGTCACTACACCTTGACGATGCTCTTTGGGCCTACCGTACAGCTTTCAAAACTCCTATAGGCATGCCGACTTCAGCTCAACGAGCTCAACGAACTTCGGAATGATGCGTATGAGAGCGCACGAATTTACAAAGCACGTACCAAGGCTTTTCATGATAAACGTATCCATTGAAAATCTTTCGAGCCTGGTCAAAAAGTGTGGCTCTTCAACTCTCGATTAAAACTCTTTCCAGGTAAATTAAAATCGCGATGGGATGGCCCTTTTATTGTTTCACGTGTTTTTTCTCATGGAGCCATCGAAATTCGAAACCCACGTGATGACCAAATTTTTACAGTTAATGGCCAACATCTAAAACCATATGTCGACGGTCTTGTTGAAGAAGAGGTCGTTGAAAATATACAGTTGATCGACCCTGCATACCCCGATGAGTGAACGTTGGTGTCTTTCGCCTGAAGAAAATGACTGATAGAAAATAAAAAATAAAAAATAAAAAAATAAAAAAAAATAAGCTTTTCTATACTTTGTATTTTATTGGACTAACATGCAGGTATTATATTTCAAGTTGGGGGGGTTTTCCTCCTTCATCTTTTTCGCCTTGCTGTTGTCTACCCCACGAGGTGATATTGTTCATTCTCTTCTTTTATTTGCCTTACTTTGTAGTACATATGACCAATGAGGGCATTGTTCGGTTTAAGTTGGGGGGTGTCTATGCATGTTGGGATAGTTTATCTATTTTGTCTTTTATTTACATATTAAAAAAAAAAGTTTGAATTTTGTGTCTATTCTTCAATCATTTGAGATGATGGGTAATATTTTTGAATTTTGTACTTGGACATGTTGTTGGCATCTAAGTTCTTTATGCTATCACTTGTTTAGAGTCTTTCATAGTATCTGAGCTCAAAATTTTGCACTTCACGCCTATCTTGCATGACTATGATTTTTCAGTATTGAGAATGAACTGCCTGAAAAACTTGAGGAACAATTGTGGAGACTAACCCTCAGTGAGTTTAGAGCCTTTATTTCTTTGGAGGGATATGAAGACAATTATTCTTGAAATGTCTTTGAAAACAAAAATTGGTTGTTGATTAAAGTCTCATTATTCTTTGCATATTGATCGAATGCCGGAATAGACAAATAAGCTACATTGCGTCAATTGAAAAGGAAAAGATTAAAGACTAAGTCTTGTTGTCCCTAGAAAATGATCTTAGGCCATCTTTGTCAATTTGAGCCTGTTCGTCTTTTTGCGATACACATATCCCTAGTTTCCCACTTTGAACCTATTATATGATATATATACCTGTTCTTTGTTAAACTTCATGGCCAAAAATGTCTCGAGAACATTGGGTTTGATATTGAATGTAAAACTATCTGTTGAAAGAGGTTTCAAGTTTGAAGTTGTTCAAAAAAAAAAAAACTCAAAAGAGCAAAAGAGATGGAATAAACCAGTGTATGGGAGTACAATTGGAAGAAAAACATTGAGAATTTTTGGCAATGACTTGAAGAGAGCTTAAAAATAAATAAAAAGCAAGCTCATGAATTGATTTGTGGAATCACCTAAGTCTCGAGACATATTCTCCATTGACCAAGCTGAAATCATATTCCTTACCCTGACGTTATAACCAAAAATAAAGTCCTATTTGATTTTAGGGATGATTTGATGGTTGTCTTAAATATGTGGAGGTATTGTGGTTGTTCTGTTTGTCCCGGCATTTGACATTCTATTCATGAGACTACTGGTCATATTGAGCATTTTTCAGAGTCATAGATTGCGGATATTTTGCATGTCTTACATAACATCCCCCGCAATCACATGTGAGAGTATATAGATACACCTGTTTCTGAGAGTTTTATTTGATGAGTGCATAACCGGTAAGATTTGAGTCAAAACATGATTCTGATGGCAATTTGGGCAGTTTATTTCTTAATCTTGAGATTGTGAGCATTGCTTGTTGGATTCACATACATCCTGAGTTTTGATGTTAATAAATGTCTTTATCAGTTGATAGTATTTGGAACTTCATGTGTCATTCGCATGTCCTGGTTGAAATTCATAAAATATGCTTATTGCTTGAGTATTGAATGATAGAAATAGAATTCACGATTGTTTGTGGGTATCATTGCTGGAAACCCTCACGAGATTTCACTCGTCCTACCGGAGCCATCCGGGGGTTTAAAAGACATATGCTTAGTCAGTTGTTTTATATTAGTTACCTTTATTTTCTTTGCTAGGGACTAGCAAAGTGTAAGTTGGGGGGTGTGATAAGGGCTTAAAGGTTCACATTAAATCCTACTAACTTACCTTTGTTAGATTCATTATTAAATTACTTGAATATTAATTAGTCAATTTTATGATTATAGGTACTCGTACCCAGGTGCACGACATTGGAAGTTAAGCCCGTTCAGAAAAGTCAATCGATGAAAAAAGGAAAAAAAATAATTTTGAGAAAGTTGGAAGATAAAGAATCCCGCACTCAATCAAAGAAATTGAAGTTCAAGTAAAATTGGAAACAAAAACATATAATCCCGTATTAGGGATGTATGTAGACAGCATTTAGTATTTTGGCCATATCTCTCAGCTCGGGTGTCCGATTGATGCAAGGTTTGCGGCAACGGAAAGGGAATTCAATTATCTACAACTTTCTAGTTCATGACTTTTCCATATTCTGCTGTTTAGGAGGTCAAAAGTGGCCTAGAAGTGGGCTACAATATTAAAAACGGGAATTTTATAATATTTAGTTCGATTCTTTTGTCCCACATCGAAAAAGACAAATAGTGCCTCAAAGAGGAGTGCTATATAAAGCCATCACCTCTTTACTTTA
Source organism: Arctostaphylos glauca (assembly GCA_019985065.2). Lineage (NCBI taxonomy): Eukaryota > Viridiplantae > Streptophyta > Magnoliopsida > Ericales > Ericaceae > Arctostaphylos > Arctostaphylos glauca. Next base: position 16,838,310 of record JAHSPW020000007.1, read on the forward strand.
GAGACACACCGAAACAAACTCGAGTACAAGCTAAAGGAAGTGATTTCACTCCTTGGCTAGAACTCAACCAAGTTTAATATTTTCATGGCGGCAATCATTGGAGAGTTGGAGCTTCCTACATCCATGAGCGGCTAAACACTTCGGCTAGGGTAACGAGGATACCTTCTCCAAGTATGTAATTGTTTAATTCTTAGGGTTTTCATTCAATTTTAATTGTATGATTTTGGATGTTTCATATTATTTTTATGAAAGAGCATATTTTTCCCATTGATCTATGTGTTTGTATTCATGATATCAAACACGTTCATACAATCGTTTTTAATTGTTTCGTGATAATCTCTGAGATAGACTATACGACATAAGATGGATCGTGTCGTTGGTCTCGTTCAATGAGACGATCCGTGCTGTGTTGAGATAGTCTATACGGAGTACGAGTCTTGAGAATATTTTTAGGGATTACCAATAGGAATTGCTACCCTATTGGTGGTATGGATTACAAGTTGAATGAAACCCTAATGTTTATTTCAGTTACATTATAAGGGGAAGGTAGAATCGAAACCCTAGTCCCTTCTCTCACTTGTTTCTAAAATCCTAATTTTGTTTAGTTCTTTAATTTTTATTCTAGTTTTCAATTTTATTTATAGTTCACCAAACAAATCTTTCAACATCTCCATTAAATTAGAAATAAATCTTTAAAAATATCGAAACTTAGCTTTTCCATCCCCGTGGACGATCCTGGTCTTTCCACTATCCTTCGGGTTAGTTTTAAGCCTTGACTTTATAAATATATTTTTGGTGCGTTAACGACAACATCAGGTACCACGTCCCTCTATCAGTAAAGGTAAAATTCTTAGCCCTGTTGACGACTCCATCTAAGATATAATATGGACAACTATTTTCGGCTGCTCATTTCGTATCTTGAAGAAAGTAGGATTGCCTTTAAGTGAAACTTGAAGCACAAAAAGATAGAATAGCAAAAGATAGCATCTTTCTGGCCTTCATATTCGTGGAACTTGATCTCATTTAAAAGTTTCTCTATATCTTTCAGTAACTGAATGAGAAAGAGTTCAGGAAAAGAATTTTGAATTAGATGCACTCACCCAGCGAGAAAGGCCCTAATTGCCAACCAAGGAAAAAAGAAGAAGAAGGGAACGATAGGAGAGGAGAACTTCATATTTTATAACTCTCTAGGAGTCATGTTTAACTGTGAATGCTATTAATAGTTGGGTCTTGCTAACCACCACATAATGGTCGGGCGGTGAATAATATACATATAAAGACAAATAAATAGGGCTATCGATACACATTTTACAGACATTTATGCATATTCACGAATATCAATATACAATTTACGAATATTGATATACTTTTTACATATTATCCAGCGTCTAATGTGCGGTAGTTAACATTTTCCTTAATAGTTTAATGAGTTATTAACTTTAGTTATACGACTAGATAAAAGATATGCTAAAGACAACTAATTTTCTAAAATTAAGAAATAATCAAGTAATAGCCAATATGTTTGAACTCAAAGTTATATTTGGATGAGCCAACTATCTTGTACGATAATTTTGAGCTCAAACATTTTATTTTAATTGAGCCAACAAATAGGACTCTTTCTAAATGTACAAAAAATTAAAAAACTAGCCAGTACAATTTAAGTTGACGATGTAATGCTCTAGAGCTCTTTTTGAAAACATATATTTGTGTGATACACACATGCACACACATATATGTATATATACAAGGAGGTGTTTGGGAAAGGTGTTTTCCATTCGCTGCTTTCACATTGTTAAAGTTTGGCCAAAAGCTTCAAAATGTATTACGCTATATAATTAAATTCCCAAAATCACAATTCTTATAAAGTCAATTTTAGATGAGCTTTTTATTTTTTTTGGGCATTCTCCAAAATCAAAATCTTTATAAAATTACTAAAAACGAAAAGAAGAAATAAAAAATTTAATAATTCACAAATATTTGACTTCATCCAATTATTATTTTTTTTGAGCTTTTTATCTTTTATGATTTTTTTTAAATTTTACGTATATTTTTTTATTTTTTTTGAATTTCGTCCAAACGAGCTAATAATTCACAAATATTTGACTCAAAACAAACAAATACAAACGTTTTTTTATAAAAATAAAAAAATAATCTAAAGAAAAGTTAGGCATAAGGTCATTACTCTTCAATTGTAACTGGACAGTAAGGATGATAACTTACGAACCGGGGTGGATGTTATTATCTCCGTCTCCGATCCACTAATTTATATTCAATCTCTATCTTTGTTTTGATTCTTGACGGAAATTAATTTTGCTATCTACCCCCGTTCTGAACAGAAAACAAAGATCTTCAAATGAAATTGGAGATCCGAAATTAAAAAAATTACATTAGTAATTACTTAAAATTTGAAATGATTCTTATTTTCATAAAAAAAAAAAAAAAAACAGAAGAGAATAAATTAAAATATCCACCCTATTATGAATCAATTCAATTGAGATATTTGCGTGGGCATTGGGCACCAAAAAAAATTTATTAATTTAAAAATTAAACTTAATAAACTATAAAAGGTTAAGAGTCTAAGGGAATACACAATGTAGTGAGGGGTGAGAATCGGGATGGAGATACAAAGGCCCAAATCTTTTTTGTTGTGATTGGGATTTTGACAGGAGGAATTTTCATTTGGCTTTGTAAGAAGGTGATGACTCTGAATCTTTTGTGTTTTTGGAACGGGAAAATACGCTTCAATTTTTCTTGCTTTTTGACAATATTGCCAAGTTTCTGTTCAATCAGTATTGTCCTTGATGATGCTGATCCACCTAGCGATACAATATCACCTTATACTTTCAAGTTTCAACAGTTTCAGATGAATGATCATGCTGTAACTTGATTGAAATGCTTGATTACCATTACCTAAATATCATGCAAGGATGAAGAGTGGCACAAAAACCTGAATTATTCTGCACTCCTGGTGGTTGGGACATGGGTCCAGCAATCCTTCTTTGTGAAAGGTCTGATGTAGCACGGAAGGCTACATCAGACCATTAAGGGGTTGGTTGGCTGTAGATCATGAAAATTCACTTGTGAACTTGTTATGATTCAGGGTGTTGTTTAGTTGTCATGCATTTAAAAAATGAGTAGCCTATTTTCGGGTTTCTGTCTTTGCTAGCTTTATAAAAAGCATCCACCTTCCTTATTTCTCCCTTTACGATTGCTGAATATGCCCTTCACGGAGCCCAAAGGTTACTGCAGTACGAATTCCCAGCATGGACAATTACATTTGGATAAGAAGCTCGAGCTTGAACAAAGACTTTTTTGTTCCCCAAAAAAACTGCATTTCCTGAGCATTTCATATCAAGAATATATTTTTTTCTACTAATTTGGGTTTGTCTGGTAAGCATTTCCACATGTATCTTCGCATCACAAGGCTCCTGTTGCAGATTGCATCCACCATATTTAAGTTATGCTTCTAACTTCTAAGCCTATGTATCATACTCCTCAATACATGTTGGACCTAGTTTATTTGTCTTTATTTTGGTAGAAGTTTCTTGCTTATGAAACAAGATCTTGTTGTGCTTATTTGAGTCAAGGCAATATTGTATTACCCTGCCATAGTACGTATTTATTGAAGTAGAGTGTATCAAGATTAGCATTCTGAAATTGTCTCCATGTGCAGTTCATGTGGTAGTAGGGGGCACTGTACTAGTTGATTTAATTGCCTTAAAAACAGTATACACATTGAAGTGAAATAGGGGTTTTCTTAACTCAAATTCATGTTCTTGCATTGTAAATACTGATAACTTGGTGCATCATTTCAAAGCATGAATCCCTTTCTAATTGACATTTACTATAGTTTCATGTATCATGCCGCTTTGCCTTTTGTTTGCCAGTACATTGACTAATATAGTTTTTTTAATGTTCAGTTTTTGGAGCAATATGGTGAAGTTAGTATGTTGGACATAAAAGGAGCAGATGTAGCTAAAGTTATTCTTGTTGTTGGAATAATGACGCTTCATTCATTTGGGGAGGGTTCTGGTGTTGGAGTGTCTTTTGCTGGCTCAAAAGGTTTATCTCAGGGCCTATTAGTGACTTTAGCTATTGCCGTGCATAACATACCAGAGGGCTTAGCTGTGAGTATGGTGCTTTCTTCGAGAGGGGTTTCTCCACAGAATGCAATGTTGTGGAGTGTAATTACATCATTGCCCCAGGTAATATATTTGTCCTTCTGAGATCTTCAAACTTACTAAGGAGCACATTTAAGAGGCTAGGTTTCCCGTCACTAGGAAGAAAGCCATAAATTGCATTGAAATGTGCTGTGTGTTCTTTGTAAATAGGCATGTACAGTACTTTATGCTAGGTGAGGCGTTACATACGACGCATGGAGAGGGAAAACCGAACTCTCCGCAAGCATAGAAATTCAGCCCGTCAGTCGATGTCTGGGCGTGACGAGCGTTCTGAAACTGGACCATCTCGGCAAGATAGCCGACACGAACCGAGTCGGAGGCCCCGAGGAGGGGAAAACTAGGTTGGGGCACCGTCAAATCTGGGCGGATTACCTCCAGCATAGCCACTTCCCGACATGAGGGAATGGTTGAATCAACGGGCATGGATGCCCCCAGATGTTCAACAGGGGCTCCCGTATCAGACTTTACCACCGGTGGCTCCGGTGACCGACATGAGAGCGTGGTTGAATCAGCAGTTGGGATTCAACCGCCCGGAGGATGATGAGAATCACAAGAAGCTACAATAGCTGGCAGTGTCACCACTGTCAGTACAGATTGAGACGGAGGACTTACCAAGAAAGTTTGTCCCTCCGAAGTTCACAATTTATAATGGACGAACGGATCCGATGACTCACATCAAAAGATTCGTGAACTCCATGATGATTTATGTGGGCCATGACAGCCTTTACTGCAAGGTGTTTTCTTTGAGTCTGGGCGAAATAGCCCTGAATTGGTTTCAGGCCCTGCCGCCGAGATCAATTACAAGCTGGAGGCAACTGGCAGACCAGTTCCTCAAGAGATTTGTGGCTAACCGAGCACAAAAGAAGTACGTAAACACGCTTCTGGCCTTGAGAAAAGGACCAGAAGAGGATCTCAAACAGTACGCCAGCAGGTACTGGGCGACCTATAATGAGATCGGGACTGTACAGAGGCCTATGCCGTAGAATCTTTCAGGCTGGGTTTGTCATACCGAGATCGGCTGAGGGAATCTCTCACCATTGATCCCCCGAGTACCATTGCCGACCTGATGAGCAGGGTTGAGAAATATGCCAAGTTTGAGGATGAGATCCGCCGAGACAAGGATCGGCCAGCTAGAAAGGCACATAGGAGTGCAGTTATAGAACCTGTGGCAAAGAGGCCAAGAACTGAGGTGGCCGAGGTAGCGCAGGTAACAAAGGAGCAAAAATCACCTGGACCCCAGGCGTATAGAGCGATACGTACGGTTTTCAACACCCCGATCTTCAAGCTGATCTATTCTTTGAAGAATGAGCCCTTCTGGAAGTGGCCGGCTGGATCGGGAGAGACAGTGAAGCGCGACCCAAACAGAGATTGGTGCAGCTATCACCGCAACAATGGCCATATCACAGAGAAGTGCAAGGCGCTTAAACAATTCCTAGAGGAATTAGTTGAAGCCGGGCACCTTCGACGTTTTGTGGCTGAACAGAGAGAACAAACGGTTCAGCCGGAACCGATGGAAACTGAATTCTCTGAGGAAGAGGCGACAATAACCGGGACCGTGCATGTCATACACGCGGCAACTCCGTTTCCTGATAAGAAGGAAATACGGTTCCAACGACGCCAAGACGGGCATGAATATCACGTTCAACACCTCGGGCAGAAGCGAGAAGAGCCCGAGACTAAGGTAGAAACGGTTATATCCTTTTCAGATAAGGATTTGGAGGGGGTAGCACACCCCCATAACGATGCATTGGTAATCACGCTGCTCCTCGGCACCCTCAACACGGAGAGAATCCTAGTTGATCATGGCAGCTCAACAGAGATTCTATACTATGATGATTTTAAGAAGCTCAAGCTTGATAAGGCAGATTTGCAGAAGGCCGATATACCACTCATCGGGTTCAGTGCCGAAGCAGTCTGGCGTTTAGGATCCATCACTATCCACGTACGGGCAGGGAGAGTGACTTTGGATGTCGACTTTCTGGTCCTGGATGTACCTTCGGCATACAATGCCAGAGTGGGGAGAACTTGGCTCCACATGATGGGGGCAATCCCTTCCACCTACCACCAGATGCTGAAGTTTCCAGGGAAGAAGGGGATTGAATGTGTTCGGGGTAATCAGACAACAACGAGAAGCTGCTATGTCACATCCATAAAGGATAAACCAAAGGCCGAACACGTAAAATCCATAGAGGTCCCAGATCGGCCAACGATAGAGGATATCGGGCGTAATCCAACCGATCGAGTTGTGGAAAAACTCAAGCAGGTACCGGCTCATGAGACGGACCCAGAGCGGTATTTTTTGATCGGGGATGAGTTATCAGAACAGGACGAGAAGGTCCTGATAAAAATTCTTAAGGAGCACATAGACGTATTCGCTTGGACACCACAGGAGATGCCTGGGGTGAGCCCGGATATTATATGTCATCATTTGAATGTGGATCCTGCCCACAAACCAGTGATGCAGAAGAGAAGGAGATCGGCAGTCCAACACGTGGATGCCGTAATAGAGGAAGTAGATCGGCTGCTGGAGGCCGAGGCCATCAGAGAGGTGCATTACCCCGAGTGGTTATCTAACACCGTGGTGATCAAGAAGAAGAATGACAAGTGGAGGGTCTGCGTGTACTTCACTAATCTCAACAAAGCTTGTCCCAAAGATAGCTTCCCACTGCCTAAAATAGATCAGCTGGTGGATGCCACGGCTGGATATCGGTGCATGAGCTTTTTGGATGCATATCGGGGATATCAACAAATAGCCATGCACGCACCAGACCAAGAGAAGACGTCATTCATTACTCCACGAGGACTCTTCTGCTACAAAGTCATGCCTTTCGGCTTGAGAAACGCAGGGACAACATACCAACGGTTAGCGACTCTTATGTTCAAGGAGCTGCTCGGGAAGAGCATGGAAGTTTACATCGACGATATGGTCGTCAAGTCTAAGGAGGCCGAAACCCACATAGATGATCTCGGCAAAACTTTCCAGGTACTAAGAAAGTACAAGCTCAAGCTCAACGCGTCGAAATGTGCTTTCGGAGTCAGCTCGGGGAAATTCTTGGGGCTTCTGGTTACGCGCAGGGGAATAGAAGCTAACCCTGATCAGATCATCGCCCTGCAAAACTTACAGAGCCCCCGAACTGTGAAGGAAGTTTAGAGGTTAACCGGAATGGTGGCAGCCCTCAATAGATTCATCAGCCGATCATCTGACCGATGTCGGCCATTCTTTCAGCTGTTGAGAAAATAGTCCAAGTACTCTTGGGGGGAAGAATGCGAAAGGGCTTTCCAGGAGATGAAGAACTACTTGGCAAACCCACCACTGATCATGACTCCCGAAAAGGGAGATGTTTTGAGCATGCGGTCAGCGTGGTTTTGTTGAAAAACAAGGATGACGAGCAGATGCCAATATACTACGTGAGTAAGACACTCCTGGATTCGGAGACAAGATATCTCCCTTTGGAGAAGTTGATTATGTCCCTTGTGGTGGCCTCTAGAAAATTACAGCACTATTTCCTGGCCCACACGATAGAAGTACCGACCAAACACCCCCTCAGCACTGTCTTGAGAAGAGCAGAACTGTCGGGAAGGGTGGCAACTTGGTCTGTGGAACTCGGGGAATATGACATCAAATTCCTCCCACGGACAACAGTCAAGGGACAAGTTCTAGCGGACTTTATTGTCGAATTCTCCCACGAACCTGTGGAAAACATTGCTTCAATCTCGGAGAGGGACATGCCCGAACAGGGAGAACAAGATGGGATAGGTCCTGACCAAGTACCGTACTGGAGATTGTATGTCGACGGATCATCCTGTTCGCGAGGATCTGGAGTCGGCATTGTCATCGAAGAGCCAGATGGATGCTATTTTGAGCAGTCCATCCGACTGAATTTCAACACTTCCAACAATGTGGCCGAATATGAGGCACTGATACACGGGTTCAAGTGCGCACATAACCTGGGGGCAGAATATGTGGAAGTCTACTACGATTCACAATTGGTCCTCAACCAGCTCAGTGGAGAGTATGCCACCCAAGATGAGAGGATGATCGCCTACGCAGATAGGGCCAGAGCAGAGTTATCCAAGTTCAAGAAGACAGTGATGACACATATCAGCTCTAGACAGAACGAGCACGCAGATGCCTTGGCATGTTTGGCTTCGACAATACCCAGAGACAAGCGCAGAACCATATATGTGGATGCCATCGAGTATCCGAGTATCGACATCCCAATTGCTGAGAAGGCTTTGGAAATCGATCTCGGCCCAAGTTGGATGGATCCCATTATCTCCTATCTCACTGGGGGAACTGTCCCCGAGGACAAAAAGGAAGCTACAGATTAAGGCAACACGCTTCTGGCTCTCGCTTAAGTAAGAACTCTATCGTAAGTCCTACACTGGTCCCTATCTGAAGTGCGTACACCCTAATCTGGTACAGAAATTCTTGTACGAAATTCATGAGGGGACGTGTGGGAGTCATGCTGGGGGCAGGTCCATAGCCCATCGCGCCATATGTTAGCGATATTGGTGGCCCTATATGCAGGAGGATGAAAAGAAGTATGTCCAGATTTGCGAGAAGTGCCAGAAGTTCGCCCCGATCACACATCAACCTGCTGCCGACCTGACACCACTCACCAGCCCATGGCCCTTTGCTCAATGGGGTATGGATATTATCGGCCCGCTGCCCAAAGCAACTGGGGAGAGAAAATATTTGTTGGTCGGCACAGACTATTTCACCAAGTGGATAGAAGCCGAACCACTAGCTAAAATCACCGAGAAGAATGTCGAGCGATTCGTATGGCAGAATATCATCACCAGATTCGGCATCCCATATGCCATCGTCTCGGACAACAGGACCCAGTTCCAAGACAAGTTCAAGGCTTTCTGCTCACAGTACCAGATTCGAAATCATTACACCTCAATGGCATATCCCTAGTGCAATGGGCAGGCAGAAGCTTCAAATAAGACAATATTGGGAGGAATCAAGAAACGACTGGAGAAAGCCAAGGGTAAGTGGGTGGAAGAATTGCCACTCGTCCTGTGGGCATATAGGACCACTCCTCGCCGATCTACGGGTGTTACCCCGTATTCACTTGCTTATGGCACCGAGGCTGTCATCCCTCTTGAAGTTGGCATCCCAACTCTTCGCACCGAGTTGATGGAGCAAGGTGACAACGATAAAGCGTTGGCCATAGAACTCGACTTTGCCGAAGAGAAACGGGAACGAGCCATGATCAGACTCGTTGCCTATCAGTCTACCCTCTCTAGAACCTACAACAAGAAAGTCCATCAGAGGGAATTCAATCTCGGCGACCTAGTCCTACGCAAGGTTATGGGAAACACGAAAGATTCGACTGATGGCAAGCTCGGGGCTAACTGGGAGGGTCCATACAGAGTTATAGGCCGGCTCGGGAAGGGCGCCTACAAACTGCAAGACTTGGATGATAAGAAGATACCACGTACTTGGAATGTTTCCAACCTTAAGAAGTTTTATCAGTAATTTTCCTTTTTTCAGTACTTATGTTTATTACAGTTTCAATGAATAAAAGTACTAGTTTCAGTTTATGAATAGATGTTCAGAAAGGCTATTAATGTTGTAGCCACATGTACTACCTTCCTGGGGGGCAAAGATAAATCCAGTACATACAAGATCAGAATGTAACTCCAAACTTGAGAAAAGTTTGAACTCCCGAACATACTTGAGAAAAGTATGTGTTTAATCCTAAACTATAGGTTAAACAGCCGAACAAACTTGAGAAAAGTCTGAGAAAGTTCAACACTTGTGAAAAGTTTGAACTTCAGAACATACTTGAGAAAAGTATGTGTTTAAGCCTAACTACAGGTTAAACAGCCGAACAGATTTGAGAAAAGTCTGAGAAAGTTCAACACTTGAGAAAAGTTTGAACTCCAGAACATACTTAAGAAAAGTATGTGTTTAATCCTAACCTAGAGGATAAACAGCCGAATAGACTTGAGAAAAGTCTGAGAAGGTTCAGCACTTGAGAAAAGTTTGAACTCCCGAACATACTTAAGAAAAGTATGTGTTTAATCCTAGCCTACAGGTTAAACAGCCGAACAGACTTGAGAAAAGTCCAAGAAGGTTCAACACTTAGAGAAAGTTTGAACCCCAGGACATACTTGAGAAAAGTATGTGTTTAAGCCTAATTATATGTTAAACAGCCGAACAGACTTGGGAAAGGTCTTAGAGAAGTTCAACACTTAGGAAAAGTTTGAACTCCCGAACATACTTGAGAAATGTATGTGTTCAAATCCTAAACTACAGGTTAAATATCCGAGCAGACATGAGAAAAGTCTGAGACAGTTCAACTCTAGAGGAAAGAGTGAACAACCGAGCATACTTGAGAAAAGTTCATGTTTAATTATAAGTTAAGAGCAATGTTTCAGAGCAGTGATCATCAACTTCATTCAAGACAAGAATACCAAGCAAGTATAAAGACAAGAGTTGCCGACAAAAGGGTTGAATTGTATTCATTCATGTGCGACTTACAAAGACAAGGAGCAGAAATGAATACTAGAAACCTGCTACTACTACTTACTCAGAAATGTGTAAAAGAAAAGAAAGAAAAAAAGAAAAGACATCCTTCAGATGATGTCAACAGGGTCCTCCTGGAGGACTCGGCCTTCTTCTGCAACAGACTCTCCGACACCAGTGTCTTCCTGGTCATCGGCAGTCAGATCGGTGACGCCGCCTTCAGGATCGGTGACGCCGCCTTCAGGGAGCTCAGCTTCGGGGTTAGGTGCCTCTTCCTCGCCTAGTTCAGAGGAGTGAGGAATCTCCCTGAATAAGGGCGAGTCAGCAGCGATGTTGCAAGCCTTCAGTGCAGCCTTCCACCCAGTGGCCAGAAATTCATCTTGCAGGTCAGGAATCTGGTTGTTGAGGAAGTCTTCGGCTGCCTCATCCATACCGAGCTGGTGAGCCTTGCTCTTTGCCTCGGCCATCTCCTCGGCATGCTTGATCTTCAGAGCCGACAGCTCGGCAGTCAGCTCGGCAGTTTTCTTCTTCTCCTCGGTCAGGAGATGATCGAAGGATTCAGCCTTCTTGGCTATCTCATAGGTTTTCTTCTTGTAGCCGTCAGCCTCGTCCTGAGCAGTGGAGAATTTCAGCTTGAATTCTCTCACTTCGGCTTCGGCAGTATTCAACTTTGCCTCCCGCTCTTGGCTCTGCCCGATACAGAGCATGGTTTTTTGGATCGTCTGCATCATCAAAGTCAGTGTTAGAACAGAAACAATATAATTCACAATGGACACTTACCGAAGTGAGAGACTTACAAAAATGTTATGCGCGATCACTGTCCGAAGCATGGCATGATCTTCGGAGCCAAAATATGGCTCAATGTCCATTGGCAGCATCAGGGCCCCGGCAAGAGCCGTGGCAGTCCCCAGATCTCCAGTCGTGTCGGCAGCCGTGATGGGGGTGACACCGTCTATCAGCAACGGCGGAGCCCAGGTTTCGGCCTTCCTGGAGACCTTTGTTTTTCCCTTCGCCTTGGAAGGACTAGCGTCATGTGCCTTCACTAGCCTCCTTCGTTTGGAGTCGGCTGGGGCATTGTCGACATCAGTGGGGTTGAGATTCGGCAGGTTCTCACCCTCTTCGGGCTTCCTTTTGGCCAGAGTCACCCCAGAAGGTTTCTTCGCCTCAAATGGGGTCGGCTTCTTCTTCGCATCGGCAACAGCCTTAGCTTTTTGCTTCATCAGCTCCTTCAGATTCGGCATATTTGGGTTCCGCGACATGATCTCGGCGTCTATTTCCTCTTCGTCCTCAATATTCCAAGCAATCCGAGGTGGAGACTGTGTCCGATCAGCGTATTAAAACAGACATATGTTGAACTTTGACCGAAACATGATATGCAAACTGGTATCTGCATATCATGTTTCTATTCCCAAAGTGCCAAGTACCTTAAATTCCTAATAGGAATTTTCAAGTTTAACAATGATCCGATTCCTTTTTATTAATGAATTACCCTATTAACCTTTCTTGAAATTGCAATATGCCGTCTTGGCCTAAACTAAGTTAGCTGCTATCATATTTTCATTTCTTTCCCGCTGACTACCTATGTCACCAGCGTTAAAATTTAAGGTTAATTTGGTGCAAAGTGTATACGCAAAATTGACATAATTTAATTTAAGGTTATCGGAGCCCAAGACCGAGAGACATGGACATCGCAATGGCTATTCATGTTTTTCAGTTTTTAGGCACGATACGCATTTGCTTAAATTTATTTATTTATTTATTTTTATCTGCAATTCTTCATCCCAGCAGCTACACAAACACTGACGGTCGAAGTTGTAGAATATAATAAATATCAATTCGATCACGATAATCTATCGTGAAAAGATAACGTGCACCGCCCGTTAAATTTTCATTCCAAAACACTAGTATGAGCTACTTATGTCATCCGTGTGTTTATGAAATTTCAAGATTACCGAGATTTTTAACCAAGTGGTATGGACAGTGTGTCAGCGTGAACTAACAGCACTATTCATATAACTTAGCTATGAAGTAACGATTTTTGTCTTTTATTGATTTTACGTGAAAGAAAAAAAAATTACAGTAACTGTTACGGAAAAATGGGAAAGAGATAAAAATAGAAAAATATTACGGGAATCGAGAAAGGGAAAAAATTAGAAGTTAATTCCGACAGGTGCCGACACAATCGAGCGATATGTCAAAATGTAAATATAATATATAAGCTCGAAAAAATTTATATAGTGAGGATCTTAGAATTCTCGTTATAAAAATCTCGCTTTAAGTTAAAATCACGAAAAGTACATTGGCATAAGCCAACACCGACTTTCATAATTTTAACTTTGAAAAGACGACGTCCTAACATTCTAGAAATGCAGACTAAAAATCTCTAGAAATGGACTAGAGATTCTAGAAATGCGGACTAGAGATGCGGATGTCGATTTTTCTAGGCATGATATTCACATTAAAAAAAGAAGAAGAAAAGACTAAAAAAAATGACATTCTGACATTCTAAAAATACGGACTAGAAATCTCTGGAAATAGACTAGAAATTTTTAGAGTTGCGGACTAGAGATGCGAATATTAATACTTATAAGTATAATATTTACATTGATAAAACAAGAAAAAGAAAGCAAAAAATAAATGAAAATAGCAGAAATTAAATATAGAGAATGGAAATTAAATAACCGAAGCAGAAATTGAAATAAAACGGTTGTTGCAATATTACCTTGTATTGATATTCGAATTAGCTGATTACAAATAAAAGAAACACGAAAGACTAGGTTAAACCATAAACTGGCGTATCAACGGATATTATATCACGGTGATACCCCGGGCTATGCTAAAGTGAAAAATACTTTCGGATCTTTCTGATAGTTGAAAATAAAATGGGCAGAACCTCTACTTGTATTTGGACCAAAATCTAACTAAAAAGGGACGTAGTCCTAATCTCGTTCGGATATCGAGAGTCCAGAGCTAGAAAGCTGAGAACGGCTCGGATACAGAATACTCGAAGAACTCCTGAGAGTAAAAGCTCTCTGTTTTTACTATGGGCAATGAAAAAAAAGAAAGAAGAAGAAGAGAGAATGGAACAGAAAGACTTCGTGTTTTTTTTGCTCTCTGGTTTTACTATGGGATTCGATTTATGACTTCAGGAGTTTGAAAATATTTTCAGAAGAGAGAAGGTGGTCTGGTCGATGAGCTAGGATAAAAAAAATCTCTCCAGATTATGAAATGAAACCGGGCATTTATAGTGTGAACATTGCTTCGCGACTAAGTAAAATCCGAGGTCGTCTCCAAGTAAAAAAATTAAATTAAATACAACAATTCTTCATCGGACTAAACAATACCAACCACATCATTCCAAACCAAACTAGCAACCAATACCAACTCACCAAAATGCTGTATGTGGCTAAAAAGCCTCACAAGGCTTGAAAGCCCAATATGGCTTAAATGCCTTACAAGACTTAAATGCCGAATGTGGCCTAAATGCTCAATGTGGCATAAATACCTTACAAGGCCATAAGGCCTCACACGGCAAAAGGGGGCCCACGGATGCCCCTGGTTATTTGCTCCCAAAAATTACCAACATGCCCCTGTGTATTTGCACGCACTTTAAAACACTGATTTTTTATCAATAAACTTCAAACGAATTCAGATTGGACCACGGATACAGCCATTGAACTCGTATTGCCGTGCTGATCAATAATATATGCCCCTCAAAATTTAAAAAATATCGGCTTAGAAATTATACTCCTGAGGCCCTATTTTGAACAATCGAAAAAATGCCGACGTCATCCGGTTTCACCCCAATCACTGTCACTGGACTCGTGTCGTTGTACTGATCAACAGTGTGAGGTTGTCATGATTTGATGAAGTGGTCTCACAAATAGTACTCCCGAGCGCTGGTCTGTTCAAGGGCAAAATGGTCCTTTTATAGGCTAACTTGCCGAACTTCTTCAAGTTTGTTCTCTGTGCATTCAGTTGACCTCTGAGCCACTTCATTGGCTTTGTATTGATATTCTTCATCAAATTAGTGTGGTGCAGTCGTCCCAGCTTGCTTTAGATGCTCTCTTGTATCTCTTTTAACTAGAAAGACGAAATCGTCTTTTTACATCCAAATCTTCTTCGAGCCTACTACCACAATCTGATTGAATCCTGAACCACATCAATACCCCTCCATACATTGTTGAGGCATCTCGGGTTGATTGAGTTGACATTTGAAGCTCGTTTCTAATGAATTGTCCGTCTAAGGACAAAATAGTCATTCTGCGCATAAGCTTCTCTTGAGCCCATTCGATGGCCTGTTTCATTATAGTTTGAGCAGTGGGGCAAAATCTGGTATCAACACTAGTGAAAGCCAAGCTGAAATGCGTGTTGGTCTGAAAACATTTTGCGGTAAACTAAAGCTAAAGCATCCATGGTCAAGTCTACTAAAACTTGACGCGACTGAAGACTTTGTTAATTAAGAGTGTACTTTTCCTTCATTGGGAACGTCCAACCATTGCTTTTTGAAGATTCATTGAGATTCAAATTGGGGTGTCTACTTACACCAGATTATTTTTTTCATGTTAATCATGGTTGCACATGTTTGACCTTCTCCTTTCATCCATCTTCATATTGGTCTTTCAGGTGAAAGATTTCTCACCTTCAACAGATCTTATTCTTCCCCAAATGGAGTCTCTTTTTCCCCCTCACTCAACCCCCAAACCCCTTATCACCCATGGTTTGTTCCAAAACCATTTTTCTCCTCACATGGTTGCTGCAAAACTTCTCCTCCTCCTCCAATGGCAGCCATGGCCATTTGTCCCTCTTCACTCCACCTTTATGTGTAGCTCTTTCACACACTTCCCCTTCATCTATAAAAACTCCTTCTTTCATTCTTCCTCATCACAAAAATCTTGGCATTACAGAGCTTAAAAAATGAGGGTGAGAGCTTGAAACTTGCTAGAAATATAGGGAGAGAAGTTGAAGTAATCCACTTGAAGTTCTTCCATTTTGGTGCATTAATCCCTCAATTTGAAGTTCAATCACACTCTTACGAGGTCAACTAACCTTTTTTAATTTCTTAATTTGTGCTCTAGACACTTGATTTGAGCTTCACCAAGTTATATTGATGACAAATCCAGTTGAAATTTTTGAAGAAGAAAACCCAACAGTTCGGTCACTCTTGACCCCTGGACGGTCAACTTTTGCTACTGGTTCACTTTTGAGGCCCATTCTGACTGGTCACCTTGACCACTCACCCATAAATTCTGTTATGCTATAATGTTGTATCTTGTCTGGTCTCTCTTAACCCCTGATTGGTTAGATTTTGCTATTGGTTTGTATTTGTTAACTATCCTAACTGGTCAACCTAACCAGTCACCCTTTGATTTTGACATGTTGAGCTATCAATCTTGACTGATCACCCCTATTGTCTTGACTAGACAGATTTTGCCATTGTGACTTTCCTGACCAGTCACCAACTTGACCATTGACTTTCCTGACCAGTCACCAGCCTGACAATTGACCGATCACCCCTATTGTCCTGACCGGACAGATTTTTCCTGTGACACCCAGCCAGGCTGTGGTGCCAGTTGTGAGGCCGGCATCCATGAGATAGAGTCTCAGTGGGACATCCGGATGAGTGGTCAAGGTTCCCACATCGCTTGGTGGATGTAAGTTCGGTGGTATTTATAAGATTATGAACCTTCTTTGTATAAGGCCTTTTAAAGCCTTAATGGTGCCAACACCAAATGAAACTTCACAGTTAAGCGTGCTTACCCTGGAGCAATCCAGGGATGGGTGACCTTTGGAAAGTCTATGGGGTTTGGGCGACAAAAGCAGACAATATTGTACAAGGCGGGAGCGGGTCATTACATTGCCATTGTGTTAAAATGTCAACCCATCATGTCTAGTCACCAGCTTGACCATTGACTTTCTTGATTGGTCACCCCTATTGTCCTAGCCAGTCACCTATTGAATCTATTCGAAAATTTCATTTTAACCAAACATGAATTTTAGAACTTTCAACCGAGAAACCGTGTTAATGGGCTCATATCATGCATGGACCTTTACATGCATGTTCTTGCAAGTATATAACCATATGAATAGCTTGTTGATTCCACTTCCTGCTTGCTTAATAACTTGATTTAATGATTTATTTTGCATGCTTAGTTATCAATACATGCTTCTATTGCCATTGCTTGTTGATAGAATATGACTGAGTATCATTGATCAATAGAAAATATTGAGTCTAGAATGATAAATTGACATTAGCCTTGTCACTCACGAGAGCAAAATCTAGATCTTTAAAAAATCACCAACACGTAAATCTAGAAATAAAATTACACCTCGGGAGATGGGTTAAGATGTCTCAAGATATGACTTGAGCAGAACTATGACTGATACCACGAGGTGTTTTAGTCGAACCGCGTCTTTAGCCAAGCTGGTCATGAGTCATTTCATGTAATAAGCCAAATTATGTCATAGGTTGGGTTATGTGTGTAAATTGTATCTTGTCTTTCAAAATAAAGTATAGTGTTATAGAAGGAGGTAGAATTTTTTTATGTTGTAAAAGATATACGAGAAGCATAACGATTAGGAGCATAATGGTTGGGGACATGCTATACGGGAGCCAATATTGGGAATACTAGTGTTGGGAACACGATTCAGTTTAAGAGTCGGGACCATATCGGACAGGAACCATGACACTGATTTATGATTTTGACTTTCGGACAACGCTTGTGTCAACCCAACATTTTGGAAAATCGAATTCGTTTTGACATGCATGGTTTTTGCCAGACACGTGCGTCAGAAATTTAAAAACGGGACATAAAGGTTGACTTAGAGAAATTTTCACCTGAGTTATATTCTAATTAAATTTCCGTACATATTTGTTTACTGATTCCGCTTACCATTCCCTGCTCATGCACACTTTGATCTACTGTATAAATTGGGATTATGGGTGAAATTTATTTTTTGAGCTTTATCACTCATGGTGCAATTTTCCTGTTCATAACCTTTTATATCAGGTGTCGAAGACAACACGGAGGAAATTAACAACTTGGCCCTTGAAGATAGTTTACCCGGGGAAGATTAGATTGCATCTTGATTTATCTAGACTTAATTTAGCTATGTATTTCCTAATTTGCAATGTAAGTTTTTTTAATTCCAGTTATTGTAATCAAAATTTTATTTTATTATGTTAGGAAATGAAAATCTTTTTACTCGTTTAAGTTCTATTTAAAATTAACGCTCCGATAAATCGGGGCAGTACAAATAAGGAAAGCAAAGAGAAGCTTTTATAGCAGAATGAATACCAAGTGAGCTTCTTCTTTTCTCTCCTCTTCCGACGTGGAACTATTGTAAAATGAAAATTAAATGAAACTTTTTCTCATCAATCCACATCAACAGTTTAGCACAAAATACAAAAAATCCTAGTGCTCAAGTAGAGATCCCAGTCAAAATTGGCGAGTTAAGCTCGACCCAAATTTTATATCGACCTCGAGTGGAGCTCGAGCTAACGTATGTTTTAACGAACCAAGCTTAAGCCATTTAAAACTCAACTCGGTATGGCTCGTTTGCAGCCTTTGCCCCATGTAGACCACTAACCATGTATCTTGTAGGAGTCTAACTACACTCAAAATATTAAAGTCAAAGATCACTCACCAAAACTTTTGATGTGGGACAAGTTGGTTGCTACAAAATACTTATAATTGATAATCATATGCTGATTTTGTACTCACTATTTATGATTTACGTAACATAGAAAACTTGAAATTGGACAGAAACTACCCAACGTGCATTTATTCGATAAAATTGATGTTTAAGTATCGCACGTATGCTAAATGGGACATGTTGAACCGGTTATACGAGATGTATTACGGTATCAGCACTCTTTCGCTTCAAACGTCAACACACTACATAAATACTCCCGACAACCTTTCTGCAAAAGTATATATAAAATATGGAGGAGTCACAACTCTTTCTCTTTCAAATTCAATATCCTCGGTATGTTTCGTAAATGTCACCCGTTTATGAGCGCAGTCAATACTTGGCCCATAACTGGACAACCAGTCTAATCCGATGATCAAATGAAAATATCTCATGTCCAATGGAATCAAATTCATACTCATTTTCATGTCATCTAACCGAACATCACAATCTTAGCATACCGTGGAACATACTACGCCTTTACTCAAGGGTTGAGTTATAAACAATTCATAACCCAGTGGATAATCTCTTCTATTCAGTTTACTTTGACACAAGGGTATGCAACAAACCAAAGTCGAATAATGCATAATTAAAATATGAATACATAAATAGCAGGGAGTTTAAGACCAAGAGGAAGTTTAATAACACACTTAGACAGTAAAAAATAAAAAATTTCGTCTGCCTTAGAAATGTCAAAGGAATATAACTTCTTAATTTCCTTACATTTATATAACTAATTGATCGCAGTGTCCTTCTTAATTAGGGCGTCATAAACACATGGGTCTTGGCCTATGATTTCTGCAGCGTCAATCTCGTAATTTTGGATCTCTATAATACGTTTTATACGAAGAACCGCAATACTTCAAAGGCTAAAAGTACGCAAACGCCTTAAATGTCCATCCAATCCCTCCAACTTATCAAGCACAATCTGACATGACCTATTGCCCCTGATGCCTAACACAAAGCTGCTAGTTATGTACGAAATCATTGCTAGTTAGTGTTGTGAATAAATTGTCTGCAAAAAGAATGAAAGGGAGACCATATCAGTTGAGCAAAAGAAAGCTACCATCGGAAGAACGTTTTGGATTTGGCTTGCAAGTCTTATGCTTCTCCGGGTTTGAACGGCGTGAAGCCCAATTCTTTTCAGATCATGTTGGTGATAAGAGTTCATACAATTATCTCGTCCCACTTCTCTTTTTTTAACTTCTCCAGATGCAGCCTCATGGCTACTTAGTCTTTACTATCGACTTACATTTTTGCACCCTTCATTTGCCCATTACATGTGTGGCCAAGGCTTTGACACTTGCATTCTTGAAGTTAGACATTCTGTTTGAGCAAGCATGGACCAGATTTGAAACAAATTGAGCAGTCCGCCCATGAGGTATCTGATCATTTGGGAAAGCAATTGCTAATACTGCCACTGAGAGTTTTTTTCTGCAGAACATCAGTCATGTAATATATTCAGTACATTCAGAAAGTGGAAAATAATAATGAATAATCAAAACGTCACATTTCTTTCACATATTCGAAGACAATCACCCAAAAACTCCAGTGGTGTATTTGTTCGTCAATAAATTAGATAAGTTACCATAAGATCCATCATTGACAAACACTTATTTGGCACCTAAAATTCTCCAATAGAAAAATTCAATATATCTCCATGTTAGATTGTATTTATAATTACTTTGTTGACTATGTAGATAGTAGGCATCTAATTAGGAGCCTATTTAGGGATTCAGTTAGAGATAAATTAGGGATTCACTCTGTACATTGTTCTATATATATATTGTGCCTCCTCTTAGGAGAAAAATACACAGAAAATATATTTCTTAACATGGTATCAGAGCGGTAACGTACCTGCCGCCATATACTTCCGCTGCTGCCGCCGTACATCGTCGGCTTCTTTTTCCGTCGCCGTCGTTGAGGCTTCTCCGACGCCGATGTCATTATCATCATCCCCATCCGGTTTCCATCGAACAGCACGCCTTTGACGCTGACTCCGTTCTGCTCTAAGATCCCGGCCTGCATCCAGAGAAGGAAATGGCATATGCTTCACCCAGAGAAGAAAATGGAACACGACCCAACACCAATCATACTAGGGAGTTCTGTTGGAAATTACATGGAAAACCTCCTTCTCGCGGGAAAGGGGGAGGCCGTAAGCATTCTCAGTTTCAACCTCAGGTCCATGTTTCTGAGTCTGCAGTTGCTACTTTGCCTCATACTGAGTCTCAGGTGTTTTCTGATCAGCCTAGTGGATTTTCTCAGGGGGAAATGCAAGCTCTCAGGCGCCTTCTGACTCGGGCTGATTCTCCATCTACTATAGCTCCTACTTCTTCCGCAGCTCCATCCTCTTCCAATTTTGCTCACACAGGTATTCCAGCTAAGGCATTTACTGCTTCTTCTGCCATTCCTTGGATTATAGATTCTGGTGCTTCAAACCACATGACAGGTTGTTCCTCTGTATTTGATTCTTACAATACTTTTTCAGGTAAGGATAAGGTCCAAATAGCGGATGGGTCATTCTCTGCTATTTCAGGGAAAGGTTCTGTCAACTATTCTTCCTCAATATCTCTTTCTTCAGTCCTACATATTCCCAACTTTGCTACTAACCTTTTGTCTGTTAGTAGTCTTACTCGTTCTGCCAATTGCTCAGTGACATTTTTTTCCCACTCATTGTGTCTTTCAGGAACTGGATACGGGGAAGGTGATTGGCAGTGGTAGAGCACATGATGGCCTCTATTACCTGGAATCTGCACCTTATCCACCTCAGCAGCCCATGTCATGTGGTTCAGCTCTGCAGGTCGATATGAGTCCAGCTCTTTCTATGTTACATCATTGGCATCGAAGATTGGGTCATCCCTCATTTGGGATTTTAGAGAAAGTTGTTTCCTAGTTTAATAAAGTCTTGTTCTCAGAGTCAGTTTTTTTGTGAAGCTTGTGAGCTTGGTAAACATAAACGTTCTTTTTATGCACCCATTAATAAGAGGAGTGATTCTCCGTTTATGGTTATTCATACTGATGTCTAGGGACCTTCACCTATTACTTCTCTTAAAGGTCATAGATGGTTTGTCACTTTTATTGACTGTTATTCTCGTGTTACTTGGGTGTATTTACTTAAGTCAAAAAGTGAGGTTTTTTCTTGTTTTCGCTCCTTTCATGACATGGTGCGTACTCAGTTTGATGCCAATGTTAAAATTCTCCGTAGTGATAATGGTACTGAGTATATAGACGGGCGTTTTAGGGCATTTCTAGATGAGCATGGTATTCTTTTTCAGACGACTTGTGTTGACACTCCACAACAAAATGGAGTTGCTACGCAAAAATCGTCATCTTGCTGAAGTTGCTCGCTCTCTTTTGTTCACCATGAATGTTCCAAAATATTTATGGGGAGAAGCGATTTTGACAGCAACTTATCTTATCAACCGTATGCTTTCTAGTGTTCTTACCTTCAAAACTCCTATAGAGTGTCTTCCTAGCAGTTATCGGGTCACAACACTTCCCCCTGAGTGTTTGGATGTGTGTGCTTTGTCCATGCCCCACATCCCTCTGGGGGTAAGTTAGGTCATAAAGCCCATAAGTGCATTTTCATTGGGTACTCCCCAACCCAAAAGGGCTATAAGTGTTATGATCCTCATTCTCGGAAGTTCTTCGCTTCTATGGATGTCACTTTTTGGGAGACAGAGTCTTTTTACTCCCCATCTCTTCAGGGGGAGACTAGTCAGGAGGAAGAGATGGCTTCCTTTTATACTGGTAAGGGGGAGCAACTCTTGTTTTACAATCATGGTGAGGGGGAACTGGGAGATCAATCTGGAAAGGAACAAATATCTATATCTGCTGACTCAGAAACGCATGACATTTGGGGTGATATTCAGGAACAGAGACAACAGCTGCAAACATGTGTTGTACCACCTTGTCATTCACAGCCTCCAACTCCAGTTCCAAACTTCCCAGCTGACTCATCTGGTAATGAATCTTTTCTCTCTGCTGACTCTTCTAGTAGTGACTCTTCTCTTATTGAACCTCCTATTATTGACAATCGCCCAATTGCTCTTAGGAAAGAAAAGAGGTCATGTACTCTACATCCAATATCCCAGTTTGTTTCCTATGATCGTTTATCTTCTTCATATCGTGCTTTTGTTTCGTCTCTTTCTTCTATATCTATTCCACAGAATTGGCAGGATGCTTTTGTTATACCTGAGTGGAAAGGAGCTATGGTAGAGGAGATGACAGCTTTGAGGAAGAATGGTACTTGGGAACTAGTATCACTTCCTGGAGGAAAGAAATCGGTGGGATGTAAATGGGTGTTTACTATAAAGCACAATGCTGATGATACAGTTGAGAGATACAAAGCTAGACTGGTTGCTAGGGGATTTACTCAAACCTATGGTATTGACTATGAGGAGACTTTTGCTCCGGTAGCAAAAATGAATTCTGTGCGGGCTCTCTTGTCTTATGCTGCCAACATGAATTGGCCTCTTTTACAGTTTGATGTAAAGAATGCATTCCTCCATGGTGATCTGGAGGAGGAAGTGTATATGACCATACCACCGGGTTTTTCTTCCTCTGCCAGTGAGGGAAGTGTATATGACCATACCACTGGTGCAGTTTTTGCAGAGGGGTTGGTCGTCATCGTACACAAGGTTCCGGAGGAGGGTCGGACAATGTAAGATGGGACTCGAAAGTGGTACCATTTTTCTTTCGTCTTTTCTCCCCTTCTGTTTTCCATTTATTTTCCCATTTTCAAACTATGCTCGAACTCAATGACAAAAAGATGGAACTACGCCAGTTCGATGATGAGATACTTTGCAAGGTATGTAATTTCTCCACTCTATTCATCGTGTTAGATGCAACGTGCCTACCACGTGTTTGAGTGATGTTCTCTACTGATTAATGTAACAATTGTCTTCTGTTTTAGCTGTGACTGATTTCGAGGTGCGAGTTCCTCCATGAAGTTGTCTCAGAACTACATTGGTGCTTATCCGTCTCATCAATCACCATCATTAAAATTGGTACTTTTCTAGATTTTAAGTCTCTACAGAGTTAAATCCTAATTGAGCATTTATAGTTTTTGAACTGTTTGAATGATTATACCTTCCATGTTTTTCGTGGAAATTATCGTACTTGGTTTGATGGGGGCTTCGTTGAATTGGGATTTCAACTACAGCAAACTTATACTGAGGAATTAGAAATTACAACAAACTAGTGTTTTAACTGGGGATTCAGTTACAATCAATTGTGGTTTCAATTTTCTATCCAATGGTTACAACAAACCCATACTTTACATGTTTGTGACATTTAGTTTATCTTACAGGTGAGTGAGGAATCTGAAATCATGGGAGCAGTTTGAAGCGAAAGCAGTTCAAAAACTGGCGAGGGTACACTGCTACACGCTGAAGGATTTTCTCTAGTTGGAGCAAGGTTTTCAAAGGTAATCTGAGTTTTAGTGTGTCAAACATATTTACTCCTGTCTGTAATTTTCAAGGCATAGTAGCACAGTATCAGTTCCTAATTTTTGATACTAGCAGTTGAACAATTTGGGTAAATGGGTTTTTTTTTTCTTTTTGTGTGATTCTTTACACATCGGCACTAATTTTTCCAATTCTATAGTGATAGGTAATTCGTAAGTTTGGAGTGGTTTTGCAAGTAACAGGTACCTCTTCAGTCACGCACGTGTGTGTGGTTTTTAATTGTTTGGTAAGGGCCCTTTCACATACTTAAAGTGATTTTCAACATCAACAAAGGGCTCTCTGCTCTGTCTTTGTGAAAAAATTATTTTTCTTTCATTTGTGTCCAAATTGTTGTCTTCTACTAATATTTGTTGCCTATTAGTTTAGTTTTTGAGAATTTACTCGACAAACTGCAAGAATGTAAAACAGCTTTTTAGTTGTTTTGGTCCCTAGAAGGAAAATCCTATACCCCTCACGTACTAAGCACTAAGACGAGAATATAGCTTTGTATTCTAAAACTTATCATCTTTTAGAGACCAAGTTACTGCAACCTAAGACGAGAATATAAATTTTTATCTGGTACTCCAACGATCTAATTTATTTGTCATGGGTTTTGATCTTCTTTTTTCGTATATTCTGCTGACTAAACTTGCACATGTTTTGGAGCATTGTTAGGCTTACTTCTCTAGATGTTGATGCTCTATCCCATTCAATTGTCTTCATCATTTTCACAAACTAAAGTAACTAAGCTCCAACAAAAATTAGTACTATCTTTTTGTCTGCAGATTTATTGAGAGTGTAAAAATGGAATGGAAAATGGCACCGAGTTTTGGTGAGCACGGCTTGCATTCCACTTTTATTCCTTTAAAAGTTGAAATTTTATTTTGGAAGTTATATTTGGTGATTTTCATTAGCGCATCCAATATGTGTAGCCTCTTTTGGTGATACAACTGATGTGTGCTGAAAGTGTTGTACAATGACTAGAGTGGATGGTACAAGCATAGAAATGGAATGGAAAGTGGTTGAGATATGATTTCCATCGCCGTCGGAGCTCTTACTATCCTTGCCTTTTCCGGTACTTTCACAAGAAAAGGAGTCCCAACTCCAATCCATTGCGCTGCCGGATGCCATTCACAAGCCCGTTTTGATGCCTCTGCAATCAAGCACGACGAAATCTTATTTGGAGCCTCACTCTCATTCCGCTGATAGGGTACTCCCATTTCCATCTCGATCATATATCTTTATAGTTGTGAATTTGTTGCTAGAGCGAAAATTGATTCAACAGTTTCTGTCCTAGATGTGCGACAAGAGAAATCTATTTATTTTTGAAAATCGAAATTTTGGCAGTTGATTCCTATAACGGTCTTCCTGCATTCCCAAATTTCCCTGTTCACGTCCCCATTTTAGTTTTTTCTTAATTTTGTTGTCTTGTATAAGTAGGTGATCCTACCCTGCCATTGTTGCATTGTCTTTTGACATTGGGGAAAACCAAGACGGGACTCCGTAAGGGCTTGAGTTGAAGTTTTGTGATTCTCAATTTGGTCTTCTGACATAAGGAGTTATGGTCGAGAGCAACAATTTCAGCAAAATGGTGCAGTTTTTGCCGAGGGGTTGGTCGTCATTGTACACAAGGTTCCAGAGGGGTGTTGGACAATGCAAGTTGGGAGTCCATAGTGGTACCATTTTTCTTTCGTCTTTTCTCTCCTTTCGTTTTCGATTTATTTGCACATTTTCGAACTATGCTCGAACTCAATGATAGAAAGTTGGAACTACGCCTGTTCGATGATGAGTTTCTAGGCAATGTAATTTTTCCATTCTACTTTGTGTTAGATGCAATGTGCCTACGGCCTGAGTGATGTTCCCTACTGATTAATGTTAACTATTAGCTTCTATTTTAGCTATGACTGATTTTTAGGTGTGAGTTCCTCCACGAAGTTGTCTCAGAACTACGTCGGTGTTGTTCTCTCCATCTCACTCAATCACCATCATCAAAATTTGTACTTTTCCAGATTTTAAGTCTTTACAGAGTTAAATCCTAATCAAGCATTTATAGTGTTTCAATTGTTTGAATGATTATATACCTCGCATGTTTTTCGTGGAAATTATTGTACCTAGTTTGATGGAGGCTTTGTTCAATTAGGATTTCAAGTACAACAAACTTATACTCCCTCCGTCCCGGTTTGTTTGTCCACTTTTTTACTTTTACATGACCCAAAATGTTTGTCCATTTTTAAAGTTGACTTGTGAAAGTTATCTTAATATCCTTTCTTTTTTTAAAAATCACACTTTGAAAAACGTGACTCTCATTTAATGCTTAGAAATTTAAGGGTATTTTTGGAAAGTTAAAACTTTTAAGAGTAATGATTATGTTCCCTTAATAAGTTGGAATTTCTAAAATGGACAAACAAATTGGGATGGAGGGAGTACTGAGGAATTGGAAATTGCAACAAGTGTTATAATTGGGGTTCCAGTTACAATCAATTGTGGTTTCAATTTTCTATCCAATGGTTGCAACAAACTTATACTTTACGTGTTTGTGACATTTAGTTTATCTTTCATGTGATTGTAGAATCGGAAATCATAGGAGCAGTTTGAAGCTGAAGCTGTTCAAAAAACAGCAAGGGTACATGATTACATGCTGAAGGATTTTCGCTAGTTGGAGCAAAATTTTCGAAGGTAATCCGAGTTTTAGTGTGTCAAACATATTCATTCCTATCTATAATTTTCAAGGCATACTAGCACACTATTAGTTCCTTTTTTGATACTAGAGGTTGGACAATTTGGGTGAATGGATTTGTTGTTTCTTTCGGTGTCATTCTTCACATATGGGCCCTAGTTTTTCCTCTTCTATAGTGGCAGGTGTGGAGTCTCCGAATTAGATTTCTCAGAATTGTATTACGAACCCTGTCGCTGATCCTGCAAAACGCTCAACACTAAGTTCGTGATGACCGGTGTTGGATCTCCGACTGGCACTTCGATGATCAATTAACCTCTAGTAGATGTGAAAGCTGATAGATTGCAAAGGTGAGAAGGAACAACGTATTATTCCATTGGAAAAGAATGTATTTACAATGAACGTAAGAGTACTTAAATAGAAAAAGAGAACAACTAAACCCTAATAACATAAAGACTAATCTACCCTTAATTAGATATAGACTAATCTACCCTTAATTAGATATAAAATGACGGAATATATATTCACACCCCCCCTCAAACTCATGATGCGAGCCCGGAGAGCATCGAGAGTTTGCCAAGGAGAAAGCGAAAGCGAGCTGTGGTGTGCGTCTTGGTGAAGAAATCAGCCAATTGAAGAGAAGAGGAGACAAATGGGAGGGTGATAGTGCCGGACTGAAGATGGTGGCGAATGAAGTGACAATCAATCTCGATATGCTTCGTGCGCTCGTGGAAAACCGTATTATGGGCAATCTGAATAGCACTTTTATTGTCACAATAAAGAGGCGTAGGGGAGGAGGGAGAAACACCCATATCAGATAAAAGCCAACGGAGCCAAACAACTTCGGAAGTAGCATGGGCCATAGCACGATACTCGGCCTCCGCAGTAGAACGAGCAATAACAGATTGCTTCTTGCTTTTCCAGGAAATAAGTGAGTCGCCCAAAAACACACAATAGCCAGAGGTAGACTTGCGGTTAGAAGGATCACCAGCCCAATCAGCATCAGCGTAAGCCATAAGAGTCAAGGCAGAAGAAGAAGAGAGATGTAGACATTGAAATATGGTGCCACGAACATAGCGCAGAATGCGAAGCAAGGCAGCCCAATGCGTAGAGCGAGGGGCACATACAAACTGACTGATGACATGCACAGCATAGGAAATATCGGGCCGAGTAACGGTGAGATAAACTAAACAACCAACAAGCTCACGATACTCGGTAGGATCAGCAAGAGGTACCCCATCAGAAGGAGAGAACTTAGCATGTAATTCAATAGGAGTATCAACAACTTTGTCATCAGTAAGTTGAGCACGGTGAAGAATATCAGTGGCATACTTAGTTTGAGTTAAGAGATAGCCGTCAGAAGAAGATGCCACTTCGATGCCAAGAAAATACCGAAGAGGACCCAAGTCTTTCATCTCAAATTCGTGAAACAAATGCCGTTTAACCTCATCAATAGCAGTAGAGTCAGAGCCCGTAATAATCATGTCATCAACATAGAGCAAAATAAGAACCAAACCCTGCGAAGTACGATGAATAAAAAGAGCAGATTCGTGTGTGCGGGGTTGAAAACCAATCTGTAAAACCACATCATGAAAGCGAGCATACCAAGCACGAGGAGACTGTTTAAGACCATACAAGGCTCGACGGAGACGACAAACAAGACCAGGAGCATGAGAGAATCCTGGAGGAGGACGCATATAAACTTCCTCGGTGAGATAACCATTGAGAAATGCATTTTTAACATCCAATTGAAAGAGAGGCCATTGGTGCACAGCAGCCACAGAAATTAACAGGCGAACAGATGTCATTTTGGCAACAGGAGCGAAGGTCTCCTCATAATCAATACCATATTCCTGCGAGAAACCCTTGGCAACTAAGCGAGCTTTGTATCGCTCCAAAGAACCATCAGAATGAGTCTTAACTTTAAAGACCCATTTGCAACCAATAAGATTCTTACCATCCGGAAGGGTAACTAAGTCCCAAGTCTGAGTATTAGCAAGAGCAGTAAGTTCATCATTCATCGCAGATACCCAGTTTGGATCATTACAAGCTTCTTTGTAAGACCGAGGTTCAAAGTAGGTATGAAGACGAGATAAGAAGGAGCAATAAGAAGAGGTAAAACAAGTATTAGTAAAACCAAGTCTTACCGGTGGGCGACGGTCACGAGGGGGATACCGGGGTTCAGGCGGATCAGAGTCTGGTGAAGCAGATGGAGGGCGCGGAGTTGGAGGAGCACGTCGGACATAGTGTTGTGGAAAAGGGGAAATAGGATAGGAGGGAGAAGAAGGAACCTTTGAAACATCTGACAGGTCGAGGGTACTAACATACTCTTCTACAGGGACTTCTAATGAGAATGGATCAATATGCACAAGATCCTCTTTGGCAACAGGCGTTTGGGTGGGTGGAAGAGAGAAAAAGGGCAAACGCTCGAGAAAGGTAACGTGTCGAGACACATACAATTTTTGAGTGACAGGATCATAACAACGGTAGCCCTTCTGCTGGATGCCATATCCTAAGAAGATGCACAAGACACAGCGAGTACTAAGTTTAGTCCGACTCTTTTGAGGGAGAAGAACAAAACAGGCGCAACCAAAAACACGGAGAAGAGAAAAGTTGGGAACGTTGCCATAAAGCCGTTCATATGGGGTCAAACCAGACAAAAGAGGAGTAGGCATCCGATTAAGAAGATAAGTTGCAGTGAGCACAGCTTCTCCCCAAAAAACGGCAGGCACAGAGGAGGATAAAAGAAGAGACCTTGCAGTGTTTAGAAGATGACGATGCTTACGTTCAGCGCGTCCATTCTGAGATGGAGTGTCAGTACATGAAGACTGGTGAATAGTCCCGTGAGTGGCTAGAAAGTGCATGAATTCACCCAAAGAATATTCGCCCCCTAAATCAGAGCGAAGAACTTTGATTTTGGTAGAAAACTGAGTTTGGACCATGGAGTGAAAAGTGCGATAAATGTGGTAAAAATCCGATTTATGTGTCAATAAATAAACCCATGTGAATCTAGTAAAATCATCAACAAATGACACATAATAACGGGAACCACCTTGAGTTGCAATGGGGGAAGGTCCCCACAAATCTGTATGAACAAGCTCAAATGGGGAAGTAGAAATAGAGGTACTTTTATTAAAAGGTAAAGCCGACATCTTGGCAAGTTTACAACCACTGCATTCAGAAATATCACTAACAGAAGTGTGTCCCAAATGACCAGAATTAACTAAAACTTTCAAACGTTCACTAGATAAATGCCCTAATCTAGAATGCCAAAGATAAAAAGGAGAGGACTGCTGATCTAAACGAAATGAAGACATGACAGTGGGTGTAGACTCAATAGGAACATGTAACTCCTCTAAAACATAAAGATCACCAACTCTACGCCCGGTCCCAATCTGCTTCTTGGACATCCGATCCTGCACAATACAACCAGAAGAGGAAAACAAAACATCAAAACCAGAATCAGACAATTGAGTAATGGAAAGAAGGCTAAGGGTCAACTGAGGAACATAAAACACATTAGGGATAGAGAGAAAAGAAAATGGGGTTGGGAGAATAGACCCAATAGAGACAACATGCATAGGGGACCCATTTGCAGTAGAAATACTAATAGGAGAAGTGGGGGAGACACAATGACTTAGTAGGGATAAAACGGGTGTCATATGATGGGAGCAACCAGAATCAAAAATCCATGTGGTAGGTAGGATACCTGTGGAATAGGAACCAAGCAAACCTGACTGAGTGGTGGTCATAGCTGAATGATTTGGCTGGGTAGCCAAAGATGCCTGATACTGCTGGAACTGCTGATATTGCTGAAACTGGTCAAACGAGAGAGAAGGAGGGACCCCATCAGAGGTAGCAAAAGCTGATGGAGGCCGAGAAACCTGCTTATGTTGCTGTGGTGGCCGAGAAAATTGTTGATATTGCTGAGGTGGACGAGAAGAAGTGGATGGCTTAGGACGAGAATTTTGTCCCATCAGTTTGGGGCAAGAATCCTTCCAGTGGCCCTTCTGACGACAAAAGCTACACTCATCCATAGCAACACGAGGCCTAGGCTTGCCTGTAACCTGAATTTGGTGAGAAGCTGGAGTAGGCAAAAGAGGGGACATAGACTGAGTAGGTGGAGCAGCAAATACAGACTGAGAAGGAGATGCAATAGAGGACATCTTAAGCCTAGTTTCCTCAGCAATAAGCTCATGAACTGCAGCATCAACAGTGGGAAGGGGAATACGATGAACCATAGCCCCACGAAGCGGCTCAAATTCCCCACGAAGGGCCATAAGAAACTGAACAAGACGACGCCTCTCACGATACTCAAGAATGGAGTCAAAAGACTGCATGCCTTCGGGTTCCATCAAAGCTAACTGATCCCAATATTGTGTCATCTCAGTGTAAAAATCCTGAATAGATTTACCATGTTGCTTAGCATCTCGGATTGTAGCCTCAAGCTCATACTCCTTTGCAAAATTGGACTGAAGATACATACCCCGCAAATAATCCCAAACTTCCTTTGCCGTATCATATTTCGAGAAATTCATACCAATGCTAGGCTCCACAGAATTATGAAACCACGTAAGAATTCGTGCATTTTCCAATTCCCATTTGTCAAATGCGAGGACATATGTTGCATGTTGTTTAGTGTATGAAGGATCCTCCTCTGTTTTCGCACCTGACGAACCTGATTGCTCTGGCGGGGTAGGTTTGACAATAACCCCTGTTACATGACTCCACATGCCTCTTCCAACAACAAAGTTTTTCATAACTTTAGCCCAATAAGAGTAGTTACGGCCAGTCAATCGTACGCTAATAGCATTAAAAGTTTTATCGTCTGACATTGTAAAATACAGAGACTTCGTAACAAACCAGTACCAAAATACAGAACTTACGATGGGAGAACCCAATCAGACGATACCCAATCTGGGATCAGACGATACCCAATCAAGAACGGTGGGATGGTATCAAGAACGGTGGGATCAGACGATACCCAATCAAGAACGGTGGGAGTCGCCGGTGACTGGAGAGTGGTCGCCGACGGTCGGCGAAGGGTTTTCGACGATCGATGGCGGCAGGTGGTTGGGCGACGGTGGGCGACGGTGGCTGGAAGGAGAAGATCGTCGACTGGTCGATGCAAAGAGAGGAGCGTTGTTCGACTGGGGAGAAGAGCGGCGTTGATTGCAATGAACAACAGAAAATAAGCGGCGTTGTCGTTCTAGGAGGGAGACGATGGCCAGATGACTGGCTCTGATACCATGATAGATTGCAAAGGTGAGAAGGAACAACGTATTATTCCATTGGAAAAGAATGTATTTACAATGAACGTAAGAGTACTTAAATAGAAAAAGAGAACAACTAAACCCTAATAACATAAAGACTAATCTACCCTTAATTAGATATAGACTAATCTACCCTTAATTAGATATAAAATGACGGAATATATATTCACAAAAGCAACTTAAAAATAGTCTTAGGGCGAATGTGCATTTACCTAAGGTAGGAGTGCCCTTTGA
This sequence comes from Arctostaphylos glauca, assembly GCA_019985065.2. Classification (NCBI taxonomy): domain Eukaryota; kingdom Viridiplantae; phylum Streptophyta; class Magnoliopsida; order Ericales; family Ericaceae; genus Arctostaphylos; species Arctostaphylos glauca. The sequence goes on from JAHSPW020000007.1 coordinate 16,870,292, forward strand.
GTATTTATGGCGTAGAGGTCCAACTTTCTGCCGTAGGTTTCAGTCAACAATGTAGTGTCATGGTCCGAGAACCGCAGAGGTGCTTCCACGTGTCCCTCATCCCTGTGGATTGGGTGGGCACGAGTTCATGTCCTCTCACAAAGCGGAAAGCACATTCTCACGTGTTGAGGCCGAGCGTAGAGCGTTAGGCGTCTTGCCAGAGAGACAAGAGATGCAGTGTTTGAATGCTTAGCCGAACGATGATGCCGAGCTTGTATCGTTCAGCCCGTAAATCGAGAATCAGTAATGTAGTTGCTGGGGCTAGCCCCATTCTTGCCGAGTGCAGATGGGCCGAAGATGATCGTGGTCCGAAGGCTGATTGTTGCGTATTTTGGCCTACTAGAATAGCCCCTCAATCCCTATGTTTAGAACCGACCGAAGAGTGGGATTGGCCAGCGCAAGGCTGGAGTCCTGTGCCAAGGCTGGACATCGTCGAGGGATAATATTCCAGATGAGCCGTCGCCTTTAGAGGTCTTGCCACGTGGAATGTGATGTAACGGATGGGGATGAGAAGCTTCGTTTCCCATGTGTGGTGCTTCGAATTCCGTGCCCTGCTGTAAATAGTGCATTTTTAGGGGAGAAAAAGTTCTTCCACAGACATTCCCCCCCCCCCCCCCCCCCCTCTAGAACCATCCAGAGCTCCAGTGAATTTTGTCCATTGACTCTCCGATCTTCAACTCGTGTTTCCGTCGATTTCCAAGTATGTTTTCGGGGTTATACTTCTTGCCACTTTTCTTATTTCCATTTTTTCGGTCTGCTTCACGCCCTTGGATAGTTTCTTCGCGCTTTTCTTCGAAAGTGCTTTTTGGGGTTGCTACCTCAGCCCCACATACAAGCCGATAGACCCATTTATAGGCGAAGTATCGGCTACACTGGCCGGTCGCCATTTATGAGATGGCGACCGTTAGGTCTTGGTAGTTTTTAAGATCTGCCCCTTTTTTAATAGGATGTCTAAGTCTGAGTTGGATTCGGCTTAGGTAGTGTCGTCTGAGCCCGAAGAGTTAGGACCGAGTGGTTCCATCGGACTCAAAGTTATCAATCTCGTACCGGTAAGGGTACCGGTTTTGTTACTGGTACGGTACGTACCGGTACCGGTAGGTACCGGGGTACCGTTTCGGATTTATCGCTAAAAAATAATATAATTTTTTTAAACTAATATTTTTTACAAAAAATTACATTTGACATATAAAGTAAACCCCACAACTTAAAAATAACTCACAAAACATAACATTTTCAAAGGACAATAATAAACCTATGATATTTCAATATCATTTAATTCACAAAATTTATAAAATTAGTTAGCATATGCTTGATTAGAAAGAAAAATTAATATTCATTTTAACATTAAGGTATGAAAAATGAAAAATGAAAAATGAAAAATTAACATTCATTTTCTTGTCTAGAGAAATTGAAAAGAAAAATTAACATTCATAAAGTATCGAAAGTGAAAAAAAAATATTTATTTTCATGTATGTATGAAATTATGAATAAAGGTTAATATTTATTTTTTATTTTAAATTAAAAAGCAATGTTAAGTTTAAAAAAAAGAATGTTAACATTCATAAAAAGGAATGTTAGCTTCAAATTTAAAAAATGCTAATTTTTTCTTTTAATTTTCATAAAAAATAATGTTAACTTTTCTTTTTGTATTATAAATTTTCCTACCTTAATTAGAAGTATTTACAAGGAAAATGAAAAAAAAAAAAGGTATGTAAATGTAATTAAAAATACATAAAAAGTAAAAAAAAATTTAAAAAAAATAAAACCGGTACCGGCCGAGATCCGGTATTTGGCCGGTACCGGCCGGAACCGGCCGGAACCGCCGGTATTCTGGCCGGAACGGAATGGACGTCCGGCCGTACCGATTTTGGTCCGGTACGGAAGGTACCGGCCGGTACGGTACGGGATTAATTACTTTGATCGGACTAGTAGAGGATGGCGCACCGGTTAGTAATCAGTATAGCCAGTTCTTCGACGACCCAGATAGTTTAGCGGACTTTCGACACACGTACGGCATCCCTGCAACCTTATTATCAATTTGGTGCAACCGAGGGAAAGCCTTGTCATCGACAACCGACAAATCATCATGGCTTTGATAGCCATCATCGAGGGGGGTGCTCGGTTTTCCCTCAATCTCTTCCTTTAGTTGGTACTATCTACCCTCCGAGTGACAACCTCCCAGGTCACGGCAAAGTTTTATAGGATAGTGATGGGCATAATCGAGCTTGCTGGCCGTCTACTACATCAACCATAACACCGTGTCGATCAGGAAGTTCTTCACTTTTCAAGTGGGACGACGTAGGCTGATACGAAACTTGCCAGACTCCAACAAATTCGCCAACGATTTTGTCACGGTGAGAGGGGAATTCGAGTTTGCTCCCGGCGAGCCCCACATATACCTGGTACCTCGTGTCATAGGATTTTGCAGTAAGATCGGTCTGTGCGTTCTTTATTTCATTATTAGTTTCTGCTCGGTTTCTAATGGGAGTTCCATCTTTTCTAGATAAACGTGCGATCGACCGGCTGAGGGCAAGAGCACAGCAGGATTGGATCAATCGACCGCTTAGAATCCGGAGGCGCATTAGGAAGTGTACCGTCCTTCTAGGGCACATCAGTTCCTACCAATCGGTCCTGAGATTTCGTGGGGATTCACTGAGCAGTGCCAGCGACGTCGGTGCTGAAGACTCAAACGATCCCGATTGTTCCGGAGACTACGAAGCCCCATCCGCTTTTACTCCAGCGGTTGGTTCCCATCATACTCCGCTAGGGATTATTTGGGAGCCGAGAGACCAACTGACGCCCGATACTATTCAAGTACTTACTTGTCCGGCTACAGTTGTTCTACTTTGTCGGGAATCAGTGATCCCGAGCTCTGGTAACTTTTTAAGGATATTGACTTGGAAGAAGGTTTTTCTGCAAAGCCGAACAAGAGATGAGGTGAGCAAGGGACACCCTGGCTCTGAAACTGACAGGCGGCTCCAGCGACCCGAGCGAGAGCCAGTTGGATCTGAGCAAGAAGAGGAAAGGAGTTGGTGCCGAGGTTAGTTCCAAACAAGCGGAGAGTAAGGAGCAACCCCCACCCGTACGGCGCTCGACCATCGTATACCCTCCTCCTTCACCTCCCCGACATCACCGAGAACAACGGTCATTGACCGCCGAGCGCCGAGCTCGTTCAACACCGAACAATTTGTGCCGGTGTTGATAAACAGAGACCGGCCTTTGACGGTCAATGATTCCATCGAGATGACCAAGCATTCTGCATATGCTCTGGCCAAAGGCATGCTATTGCCAAAGGATGCGAAAGGTCTTCCGTAGGATCTGGAGGGAGCCTTCACCGAGATGGGGAAGTCCACTGTACAGGTAATTTCTTAAAGTGAACACCTCTTTGATTTGCGTTTTTTGCTCTATATCATAAACTTCGCCTTTCTTGCAGTTTTGCCATCACTTGGTTGCCTTGAAGAATGCTCTTGCAAAGAATGTTGATGTTGAAGAATCTGGGGACGTATTTGGCCGAAGAGAAGAAGGCGCATGGGTCGACCAAGGCGTTGCAATACTCGGTCATGGTAGTCACCCTCAGGGCCATAGATCGAGTAAAAAAGGCAGCCGACGAGGTCGAGGCCACAATTGTTGAACTCCGAAAGAGGTGGTGGCTGCCGATGCCAAGGGCTTCGAGGAAGGGTTCAACGACGCCAAATGTCGGTACTTGGCGCAAATGGACTCGATCAATGCCGAGCTTGCTGGCAGGTTGCAACGAGCGTTAACGTCCAGGTAGACCAAAGCTTTACAGGAGGCCGGCGTGGCTGACTCAGCGCTGTTTGACAACGTGCCTTCGTTTAAGCGCAAGACGGTAGTGACTGTTGAGCCACCGACGGTCCCTCCGACCGAAGTTGGCAAAGCGAAGGATGCAGAGAGGGCGGATGTTGTAGCCGTCATTACTGAGACGGCCAAGGGTGGCGTTGTCCTTCTTTCCCCTAGGGAGGGAGTCGAGCAGTCGAGCACTGAAGTTGGTTGTCCTGCTGATGGTACAAATGATCCACCGGCTCAGGAGTGAGCTCAGGCTTTGTAACCGTTTTAATTTCACAATTCACAAGACAGTCGGCTCCAACCGTTTCTTGATCCCACCAAGCACAATTTTGTTTGAAGTTTCAGCCTGGCCATTACACTGAGGGTAGGAGGGAGTTGAATTAAAAAAGCGGATCCTGTGCTCGGCATAGAAATTCGTGAATAAATCACCTACGAATCGCGTGCCATTGTCAGAGATGAAGCCTTGAAACGTTATTGCGCCATGCATACCGTTTGACGTCTTTGTCCTCAATTGTGACTAGGGGCTCGGTCTCGACCCACTTCGTGAAGTCAGTAGCCGTAATGAGAAATTTGAAGCCGCCGGGTGGCACTGAGAATTTCCCTACAATATCCTTCCCCAGCTGTGCGAATAGCCAAGAACTGGATAAGAGGGTTGAGTTGCTCAGCAGGCTGATGGAGGAGTGTAGAGAATCATTGGCATTGGTCACATTCCTTGATGAGGCAGTCGGCCTCTTTATTCATGTTCGGCCGCCAATAACCTTGGGTGAGGGCTCAGTGTGCCAGCCATCTTCCTCCCGAGTGATAACTGCAACTGCCTAAATGTAGCTCATGCAGTACGGCGCCTGTCTGTTCCTGGTGTATGCAAAGAAGGTAAGGTGCCGAATAAGCTCTTCGGTAGAGTTTGGGCCCCGGACCTAATCAAATTGGGCGGCTTTATGAATCACCTTATGCGCCTCTTTTTGGTCTTTGGGTAGAATGTCATCTTTGAGATATGCAATGATTGGGCCCATCCAGTTGGGACTTTGTGAAATGCAGTTGATCTCATCACTTGATGTGGGGTTGTCGATGCTGAGCATTGGAAGGATATCAACAGAGACCGTCCTTTGCCCCCCAGCATCTTTGGCCAATGCTAAGCCTGCCAACGCATCGCCATGGGCGTTGTGTTCCCAAGCAATTTGGTCAAGATGAAAGTGCCAAAACCATGGGACGAGTTGGTGAACGGTTTCGACATAGTGAGACATATGGTTGTCCTGAGCCTCATATTCCCCACACAGTTGGTTCACGACGAGCTGAGAGTCGCTGAAGGCTTCGATACGGTCGGCTCCGAGATCTTCAGCAAAATGGAGTCCAGCAAGGAGAGCTTCGTATTCGGCCTCATCGTTGGAGGCGACGAAGTTGAGGAAGATGGCTTGCTCGTGGAGAATTCCCTTAGGTGAGAGCATAACGACTTCTGCCCCTGACCCATGGTTGTTTAAGGACCCATCAACATACATCCTCTAGAAATTTCCGTGGAGGAGCTGCCAAGGTGATGAATCGGTCGAGTTGGTGTTTGGCTGTTGATTTTGTCCTCCGGTGTCAGGTGTGAATTCCACAATAAAGTCAGTTAGGACCTGACCTTTGATTGCGGTTCTCGATTGGTATTGGATGTTCAAGTTAGCCAGCTCCACAGCCCACTTCGAAATCTGATTGGAGAGGTCGGCCTTGTGCAACAAACTCTTGAGTGGGTGTTTGGTGGGTAATATGATGGGGTAAGCTTGGAAATACGGCGCAAGCTTTCGAGAAGCGGAGACAATTGCCAAAGCGAGCTTCTCTAGGGGTAGGTACCTAGTCTCGACACTGACTAGGGTCTTCCTGGTGTAGTAGATGGGGAGGTGCGCTCGGTCTTCTTGGTGCACAAGAACTGAAATGACCGCATGCTGGGAGATAGCTAGCGAGAGGCTCCTCCTCTCTTGGCGTAGTGAGCAGTGGTGCTGAGGTGAGGTAGGTTTTCAAGCTCTGTAATGCCTGGTCACACTTTGGAGTCCAATCGAAGTTCTTTTGGTTGCATTTTTTGAGGAGAGCGAAGAAGGGTCGACACTTATCAGACGACTGGCTGATGAATCTATTAAGTGCAGCCGTCATTCCTGTTAGCTTTTGGACTCCTTTGATGGTATGAGGACCTTTAAACTTGCTGCTAGCGTTGATTTGGTTGGGATCAGCTTGGATACCCCGTCTTGTGACAAGGTAGCCTAGGAATTTCCCTGAGCCAACACCGCAGGCGCACTTCTCAGCATTTAGGCATAGCTTGTGTTTCTTCAGGATATCAAAGACCGCTTGTAGGTGCGTAAGGTGGTTGGCCTTGTGCTTACTATTGAGGACCCGACCTTTGATTGCGGTTAGCGAGGACCTGACCTCTGATTGCGGTTCTCGGCTGGTATTGGATGTCAAAGTTAGCCAGCTCCACGGCCCACTTTAAAATCTGATTGGAGAGGTCGGCCTTGTGCAACAAACTCTTCAGCGGGTGTTCAGTGGGTACTATGATGGGGTAAGCTTGGAAATACAGCGCAAGCTTATGGAAGGCGGAAACAAGTGCCAAAGCAAGCTTCTCCAAGGGTAGGTACCTGGTCACGGCACTGACTAGGGTCTTGCTGGTGTAGTAAATGGGGAGTATGGGAATCAACCAATCCCGTACCAAAAATTTCGATTTTCAAAAATAAACAAATTTCTCTAGTCGCACATCTAGGACAGAATCAGCTGAATCAATATTCACTCTAGCAACAAATTCGCAACTATAAAGATATATAATCCAGATGGAAATGAGAGTACCTTATCGACGGAATTAGAGGAGGCTCCAAATAAGATTTCACCGAGCTTGATTGTAGAGGCCTCGAAACGGGCTTGTGAAGGGCTTTCGGCGGCACGATGGATCGAAGTCGGGACGCCTGCTCTTGTGAAAGTAGTTACCTAAAAAGGCAAGGATAATCAGAGCTCCGATGACAACTGAAATCAAATATCAACCATTTTCCATTCCATTTTTATGTTTGTACCATCCGCACTAGTCATTGTACAACACTTTCAGCACACATCACTTGTATCACCAAAAGAGGCTACCAATATATAAAAATCACCAAATATAACTCTCAAAATAAAATTTCAGCTTTTAAAGGAATAAAAGTTGAATGCAAGCCGTGCTAACCAAAACTCGGTGCCATTTTCCATTCCATTTTTACAATCTCAATAAATCTGCAGACAAAAAGATAGTACTAATTTTCGTTGCGTCTTAGTTACTTTATTTTGTGAAAATGATGAAGACAATTGACTGGCATAGAGCATCAACACCTAGAGAATTATGCCTAACAAGCCTCCTAAACAGGTGCAAGTTTAGTCGTCAGAAAATACGACAAAAGAAGATCAAAACCCATGATGAATAAAATAGATCGTTGGAGTGCCAGATAAAAGTTTATATTCTCGTCTTAGGTTGCAGTAACTTGGTCTCTAAAAGATTATGAGTTTTAGAATACAAAACTATATTCTCGTCTTAGGGCTTTGTACGTGAGGGGTATAGGATTTTGCTTCTAGGGACCAAAACAACTAGAAAGCTCTTTTTACATTCTCGCCGTTCGTCGAGCAAATTCTCGAAAACTAAACTAATAGGTAAAAAATAGTAGTAAAGACAACAATTTGGACACGAATGAAAGAAGAATAGTTTCTTCACAAAGGCAGAGCAGAAAGCCCTTTGTTGATTCCTAAAATAACTTGAGTATGTGAAAGGGCTCTCACCAAATAATCAAAAACCAAACACACGTGCGTGACTAAAGAGATACATATTACTTGCAAAATAACTCCAAACTAACGAATTACCTATCATGACAGAGGAGGAAAAATTAGGGTCAATGTGAAAAGAATCACACCGAAAGAAACAACAAACCCATTTACCCAAATTGTTCAACCTCTAGTGTCAAAAATTAGGAACTAATAGTGCGCTAGTATGCCTTGAAAATTACAGAGAGGAGTAAATATATTTGGCAGACTAAAATTCGGATTACCTTCGAAAATTTTGCTGCAACTAGAGAAAATCCTTCAGCGCGTAGCAATGTACCCTTGCCATTTTTTGAACCGCTTCCCGCTTTTTAAAGCGCTCCAGATTCAAACTGCTCCTATGATTTCCGATTCCCCACTCACATGTAAGATAAACCAAATATCACAAACACGTAAGGTATACGTTTGTTGTAACCATTGGATAGAAAATTGAAACCACAATTGATTGTTACCGAAACCCCAATTAAAACACTAGTTTGCTGTAATTTCTAGCTCCTCAGTATCAGTTGTTGTAGTTGAAATCCCAATTGAACGAAACCTCCATCAAACCACGTATGATAAATTCCACGAAAAACATGAAAGGTATATAATCATTCAAACAGTTCAAACACTATAAATGCTTAATTAGGATTTCACTCTGTAAAGACTAAAAATCTAGAAATAGTACCAATTTTGAAGATGGTGATCGAGTGAGACAGATAGAAGAGCACCGATGTAGTTCTGAGACAACTTCATGGAGGAACTCGCACCGCGAAATCAGTCACAGCTAAAACAGAAGACAATTGTTACATTAATCAGTAGAGAATATCACTCAAACACGTGGTAGGCACAGTGCGTCTAACACAAAGTATAGAATGGAAAAATTACACACCTTGCCTAGGAACTCATCATCGAACAGGCGTAGTTCTATCATTCTATCATTAAGTTCAAGCATAGTTCGAAAATGGAAAAATAAATAGAAAACTGAAGGGGAGAAAAGACGAAAGAAAAATGGTACCACTATGGACTCCCATCTTGCATTGTCCAACCCTCCTCTGGAAACTTCTGTACCATGACAACCAACTCCTCTGCAAAAACTGCACCAGTTTGCTGAAATTGTTGCTCTCGACCATAACTCCTTACGTCATAAGCCCAAATTGAGAATCTTAAAACTTCAACTCAAGCCCTTACGGAGTCCCATCTTTCCCAATGTTAAAAGACAATGCAACAATGGCAAGGTAGGATTACCTACTTGTACAAAACAAAAAAATTAAGAAAAATTGAAAGGGGGACGTGAACAGGGAAATTTGGGAATATGGGAAGAGCGTTATGGGAATCAACCAATCCCATACCAAAAATTTCGATTTTTAGAAATAAATAGATTTCTCAAGTCACACGTCTAGGACAGAATCAGCTGAATCAATTTTCGCTCTAGCAACAAATTCACAACTATAAAGATACATAATCGAGATGGAAATGGGAGTGCCTTATCGGCGGAATGAGAGTGATGCTCCAAATAAGATGACATCGAGCTTTATTGCAGAGGAGTTGAAACAGGCTTCTGAAGGGCTCCCTGCGGCACGATGGACCGAAGTTGGGACTCCTCTTGTGAAAGTAGTTACCTAAAAAGGCAAGGACAATCAGAGCTCCGGAGGCGACTGAAATCAGATCTCAACCATTTTTCATTCCATCTTTATGTTTGTATCATCCGCTTAGTTATTGTACAACACTTTCAACACACATCACTTGTATCACCAAAAGACACTACCAATATATAAAAATCACCAAATATAACTTTCAAAATAAAATTTCAGCTTTTAAAGGAATAAAAGTTGAATGCAAGCCGTGCTCACCAAAACTACCTGCCATTTTCCATTCCATTGTTACGCTCCCAATAAATGGGCAAACAAAAAGATAGGACTAATTTTTGTTGGGGCTTAGTTACTTTATTTTGTGAAAATGATGAAGACAATTGACTGGGATAGAGCAACAACACCAAGAGCAGTAAGCCAAGAATGCTCCTAAACAGGTGCAAGTTTTAGTCACCAGAAAATACGAAAAAAGAACATCAAAACCCATGACTAATAAATTAGATGGTTGGAGTGGCAGATAAAAATTTATATTCTCGTCATAGGTTACAGTAGCTTGGTCTCTAAAAGAATTAAGTTTTAGAAAACAAAACTATATTCTCGTCTTAAGGCATAGTACATGAGGGGTATAGGATTTTGTTTCTAGGGACCAAAGCAACCGAAAAGCTCTTTTTACATTATTGAAGTTCATCGAGTAATTCGTAGAAAACTAAACTAATAGGGAACAAATAGTAGTAGAAGACAACAATTTGGACACGAATAAAAGAAGAATAGTTTCTTCACAATGACATAGCAGAGAGCCTTTTGTTGATCCCTAAAATAACTTAAGTATGTGAAAGGGCTCTCCCCAAATATTCAAAAAACACACACGTGCGTGACTAAAGAGATACCTGTTACTTGCAAAACAACTCCAAACTAACGAATTACCTGTCACTACAGAACAGGAAAAATTAGGGCAAATGTGTAAAGAATAACACCAAAAGAAACAACATACCCACTTACCCAGATTGTTCAACCTCAAGTTTCAAAAAGTAGGAACTGATAGTGCGCTAGTATGCCTTGAAAATTACAGAGAGGAGTAAATATATTTGACAGCCTAAAACTCGGATTACCTTCGAAAATTTTGCTGCAACTAGAAAAAATCCTTTCAGCGTGTAGCAGTGTAGCCTTGCCGTTTTTTGAACCGCTTCCCGTTTTTTGAACCGCTCCAGCTTCAAACTGCTCCTATGATTTCCGATTCCCCACTCACATGTAAGATAAACTAAATGTCACAAACACATAAAGTATAAGTTTGTTATAACCATTGGATATAAAATTGAAATCACAATTGATTACAACTGAAACCCCAATTAAAATACTAGTTTGATGTAATTTCTAATTCCCCAGTATAAGTTTGCAATAGTTGAAATCCCAATTGAATGAAGCCTTCATCAAACCAGGTGTGATAATTCCCATGAAAAACATGAATGCACTAATAAAAATCATTGGATGCGCTAATAAAAATCATTGAAATCCCAATTGTAACCATTGGATGCGCTAATAAAATCACCAAATATAAGTTTCAAAAAAGTATTTCAAAAAGCAAAGAAAAACCTTATGTCCTGCACGTGTATAACTGGAGGATGATCAAGATAACCTCTCCCACGACGGCCACAGGCACTTTATGTAGTCTTGCTTAATTTTTCTATACATGCAAGTGCAAGAAGCATATTGTAAGCAAAACCTACTCACCCCAATAGACAACTTCATCAGACTGAAATTCCTAAGTTTTGCTCTTGATATTGAAGTGGATCGGCGGCGGAGTGAAGCATAACGAAGTTCCACAACTGAAGACTCTGTTGAATGAGAGCTCCCAGGTGTTCATCTGATGGTAGCCCACTTTTCCTTCACATAAAAAAAAAGTATAAAAAGGAGCTGGTTAGTTTTTATCGACTTCAAATCTTAATTGCCTATAAAAAGAAGTTTCATATAACAACTCTTAAATTGCCTATAAAAAGAAGTTTCATATAAAAACTCTTATTTTAGGTTCTCTATCACGCTCTATATACCAAAACCACTACCATAAGAATGTGAACTTGCCTATACAAAAGTCGCGCATTCATGTATTAAACAACTACAAAGATGCAACAACTTTTGCAGCAAGCCTGATAAAATATATATATATATATCTTTAAGGAACAACTCAAAGATCCAACAAATTTGACTTTCTTTTAACAAAATTTGGTATCCATCGTCTCTCACTTAAAGCATTCCATTGCACTGCAACTAAAACAATTCAATTTCCATACCTAAAATGGCCTATGACAATGCACCCTTTGCATTCGAAATTCTGAAAAGAAAGAAAGAGAGCTCAGAACAAAGACACGTGAAAGAATCAAAAGACCTACAAATCAGTAGAGCACAAACTCAAAATCGTAACATGGAAATCAGAAATCAACAAGATCATAAACTCTAAACCTCAAAACAGAGCCAACAAACATCAACAAACAGAACATCAATGAGCAAGATCGGAAATCCCAAACTGAAAACGCAAAAACAAAGTGAGGCCATACCTGATCGATGATGCAATACGTTGGGCCATAGCGCATCGATGATGCAATACCTGATCAATCTATATCTGATCATGTTCTATGGAGATGAAGATAAGGAAATTGGAGAGAGCGAGATAGTGATAATGGAAGATGCATGAATGGGTTTTGAAAATTGAAAGAATTTTTTCAAAGCAGAGATAAAGAAAATTGGACGCGGAGATGAATGTGAGTGGGTTTTGAAAATTGAAACGATTTTTTCAAATTGCTACTGCATGGGCATCAACACAAATCACACACACCAATGCACGCATGCACTCCTGTTTATTTATTTTTTCGGTTTATTTTTTCCGGTAAATCTCATCCGTTGGATCGAATAGATCATGACCATTGTTGTGAAAATATGTTTTCGTGTGCGCCGTTGGATCGAATTCATCTAAACCGTTAGATTAAAAATGTGTGGGGTCCACACCGTTCTGATTTGTATAATGGAAGGTCTCACACAAAGCCTATAAGATTATTTATGCTCAAAAAATGACGATTTGCCGAATAAGATGATTTACATTCTGTTGTTGACTTCCATTTTTCAATGATGCTGCCTTAAAAACAGTATTCCAAGAGCTTACATTGTGTTATCTCATTATGTTTCTAAATGGTTCCCCTCTGACCTTTACATTCCGTTCTTCCTTTTTACACTATTTCTAAAAAATCAAAATGATGATTTTTAGAGTATTAATGATCGAGTTAAACAACATCATTTAATATACAAACGAATGACAAGATTTTTGCTTTGTTCTTGACTTCCATTTTTCAATAATCCTCTTGTACCATAGTTCGACCTGCAAGAGTAATGACATTCCTACTCAAAGGAGAGCCCTTAAGACTGTTAAGCATCCCGTCATTTCAACCCTTCCGAGTAAAGTTGTTGTACAATAACTCATTACTTTCCACCATCTCTTTCGCTCCAACAAACAAGAATGATGCTAAAAATACCAACTGATGTACAAACAAATGTAATAAATGTGCATGTGAAGCTACGTGAGTGAATGGCCATTGATGTATTCCTGTAGAAGTAAGACATTAATGGTCAAGGTGACTAAGAGACAACAGTAAAATCCAACATGGTTGGTGTTCTTTGTAAAATTAATCTCCACGTTTGAACCATTACATTATCAGTGATTGCAAAATTAAACAAAACCCATCAACACTCTCCTTGCTCAGACCTAAAGCCTCAAAGAGAGTGGGATGAACGAAGTAGAAGATCAAGTTCTGTCAATCAGTCAATTATCAGGCAATGCTACAAATAAACTTGAAACCGAAAATGCCATTGAAACTGAATAAGTTAAATATGATAAGAATATTGAAATAGAGAGAAACTTTATATATTATTGTGTGTTAAATGAATAGACAAAGGCTCCTATATATAGGAGAGATACAGTTATAGTTCTAAACAGATTAGGGTACATAAGCCTAATCCTAAACTAACAAGGTAATCCTAATCTTAGACAAACTAGGTATATTTATTCATTAACAGCCCCGCTCAAACTCAAGGAGGGCAAACATCGACCAACTTGAATTTGGAAACGATATCAAGGTAGCAGTCTGGAGGATGAGTTAGGCGGATACTGGCTAGGTGCTGACGTGGTGCTAATGGTGCGCTAATGTGGTACTAACGTGGCGATAGCGAAAGTACTAGCTAGGCGCTTATGTGGCCGATGACGTAGCCGGTGACGTGGCCTATGACGAAGGTACTGGTAAGGCGCTGACGTGGCTAATGAAGTAGGCACTGACATGGCCTATGACGTAGGCGCTAACAGAGGCGCGTGAGCGATGACATAGATGCTGGTCGTTGGTGGTGTTGAGCACAGAAGTTGACACAAGACCGCGTGATGCAGCATGAGTGACGAAGGCGAAAGCGATTGTAGCACAAAGGGTGACACAGGCGCACGTGATGGCACATGAGGGCCGTTGGTAGCGTTTAGCACAAAGGTTGATGCAAACGCGCATGATGGCGCATGCGTAACGAAGGCAAACACGATTGCAACACAGAGGCTTACACAGGCGCGTGCAATGGTGGTGCGTGCTGAACATTAACAAAATAAGAAATGGCCCGACGGAAGGTAGGAAGGGTCAGGCTATCCGCCGGTGAACTAAAATCAAATAGATCTTAACCTATGGCTACGATACCATGATAAGAATATTGAAATAGAGAGAAACTCTATATATTATTATGTGTTAAATCAATGGACAAAGGTTCCTATATATAGGAGAGATGGAGTTATAGTTCTAAACAAATTAGGGTACTTAAGCCTAATCCTAAACAAACTAGGATAATCCTAATCCTAGACAAACTAGGTATATTTATTCATTAACAAAATATAAACCACAACTTTGTAGAATGAGATTTAAGCCTTTCTTTAGTTTCAATATACCGAATATCAAACTAATCAACCCTGAAACAACCACTTGCCCAAAAGAAGAGCCGTTCAAAAAGAAGGGTGCACCTTTTATGTTTGATAGCTACTCAAGCCCCATACTTCCCTCTCTCCTCCCTTGCTGCTCCTGCTAATGCAAGTTTTCCCTCCTTGCTCAGCTTCTTCTTTACAAAGGCCTTAGTATTTACTCCTTGCCGGGAGAAAGAATCAAAGGAAAATACAGAGATCTCTGCACAGATTGGGAAATACTACTACGAACCTATAATTCCACAAAGATAAAGTAACCAAGTAGTATAAACTCACTTCAATATTGGAACGAAAGGAGCCTTTCAAATAACAGCAAATAAAAAATAAAAAAAAATATGATTTTACATCTACTTGATCATGATTGTACTTCTACTATGATTTTTTCTCTCTTCATTCTTAGGGTTATCCATTGAATAACAGCAAACATAAACGGACGCGCACCAGAAAGCAGCGGGAAAAACACACCTCAAGGGAACACCTCGTGAATTCTTAATTCTTTTCAACAATCATATTTTCGCCTTCTTTCACTGTTCAATATCAGTGATCCAGAATAGGACCAAGACTAACAGTGAATGACAAAATGAGGAAGACGAACACAAAGTCACAAACCAAATGTTGTTCCGCCCTCTGATATAGAATTGAAAACCCAAATAATGGTCTGCGTAAAATAAACAACGAAAAATAGTCCTCTATGTAAATAGTTCAAAAAAATATACAACCAATCGGATTGAAAGACAAAATAAACAACTAATCGGCTTCTTTTTACTCCTTCGATCTCATCCTACATTTTATCATACACATAGAATGCACACTTTTAACTACAAGGAAAGAGCAAAAAAAGCAGCGCGAAAGAGGAGTTACCTCGAGAGCGATCCAATTATCCAAACAAAACTCTTCAAATGTGCCTCACTATGGGAGATATGAACACAGTTGCTTATGTCCCATCTTGGCTCTTGGCTCTGTCTTTTGGCAACAAAAAAAAAATCCAAATTCAACAATACTGCAAAATTCTATCAAATTGACAAACCAAAGACCAGAAATGAGAATCTAGCGCAATGAATAGGGGAAAACCATCTATTACAATACAATACAAAAAGAAACAGGATGTCTTGGAGATTGCGTGACTGGAAGAACAAAAATGGACTGAGACAAAAGGAATATACAAAAATATATAAGCGCAGAATAAACAATGCAGAATATACAAAAGGAGAAGAGTAGAAATAAACAAATACCCCTAGATTGCAACATAATAACCATAGCGAAATACAAACGCTTAAGAAATTTCTTGTAGTGATCGAAAGGACCCGTCATTCGGAGAAAAATGGAATGAGACAAAAGGAAACAATAGAAAAGGATTGAGTAAGAACTTTACCATGAAACCTCTGTAAGGGATGTCTTGAAGTTGAGGCAACAAAAGGAGAGTTGCCATAGGCTTAGTACCTTATTTGGACATCGCTGCCCACGAAATCAAGAATCTGTCGTCGTGGCCGTTGTTGTTGTTGTAATCCGCCGCCGCTAGAGCTACGTTTTGCACTCCCTCGCTCCCACGCCTCATTTTTGTGTCCCCCACGTTTCCCTTGAATGTTTAATTGATTTCGGATTTTGAATTTTGAAAGGATAGTGAGAGAGTGATTTTGTATGACTGTGTTCTATTTCTGCAATTAAAAACTATTAAGTATTTACCAAAACCCCATTAAATTCTAGCCCTTGGATCAAATCAATCCAGACTGTTCATGTAAAAATGGGTTAAATGGGACCGACACCGTCCTGATTTGTAATATAGATAGATAATAGAGATAAAATGCTCACCAAATATGCAAACAAAGGGCTCAGCAAATATACAAGCAACTTGATAATAAAACATGATAAAACCATAAAAATTTGATTTGAAAGTAATTTTCCTCATGTAAAATGTACTACACACAATCGATACAAAAACATGAAAGAGAAGCACATGTACTTATACAAATCCGATTGAAAAATAATACCTTTTTGAGCAGCCAAATTCCTTTTTGTTTTGTGTGCGCATGACAAAACCAAACTAAATTAAACTAAAACATACTTTACCCAATTTTGGCAGTGGTATTTAAGAGAATAGAAGCAAGATACTACATCAATATAATCCAAGGAACATAAGGAAGAAGATCCATGGTGACGAAAAAGTTCAAGTAAGATAAGTTAAAAATATATAGGACATCGGTGAATTAAAAAATTGAGTGGGATACGCAGGGGACACGACAAAATATATATTGGACACATCGAGTGCGAAATACACAGCCTATATATGTATTAATTTTTGTCTTGTCCCCCTCTCTGTCTATGTCCCTGTCCTTGATACATAAGTCATGGCTAAAAAACTGAAGATATGCAATGTGATGAAACAAACATTGCAAACACGGCAAAAAGCATACGAAATATGCCATCTTTCGAAGAAATTGAACTAAAAACAAAAATTCAAGTACTAATGATAACTAACTCTTGCAAAGTTAAAAGCGAACAATTTCACCAAAAAAATAGAAAAATAAAACAACTAGAGACATAAACTTCATCAAATTAGAAAGCGATTTAGATTACTCGAGAGTGATATACCAAACATTTACAATAAGAGGTACCGTGAAGGAGCGCAACAGAGTACAATCCCATATCCACAATTTATTAATCAGAAATCAACAATGCACATTTACAAATTCCTAAATAAACCACTTGCCTAAGTACAAAATTCACTCACTAACTCTTCCATTCACATAAACAACAAAGACACATTACAGTACCAAGATAAACATGAAGTAAGACGAATAGCAATCCAGTATGAAAACCAGTGAGGTTAAATTGGTCCTCTTATTTTTTACTATGAAGCAAACCCATGAATCAAAGAGAAATCAGAAATTACAACAACTATCAAGATTTTTTTTCCTTAATATAAGCTATGCCTACCATTTTATTCTCATTTTTTGAACCCAAACCAGCAATACCATGAGCATAATAGAGGTAGACTATATTCTATTAATTTCTCTTGATTACGGCTTCACAAGTACCAGAGTTGCAAAGTTTCTAGGATAATACCTTGTTTACATCCTTCCAAACTTGTAACCTAATCCGAAAACTGTCCAAACACATTACTTTGTATAGTATTTCTCTACACTTTTAATAAACTAAAAAAAGGGGGACGTAAATAGGGAAATTTGGGAATATGGGAAGAGTGTATGTGAATTAACCAATCCCGTACCAAAAATTTCGAGTTTCAAAGATAAACAAATTACTCTACATGCATGTCCAGGAGAGAATCAGCTGAATGAATTTTCACTCTAGCAACATATTCACAACTATAAAGATATATAATCGAGATGGAAATGGGAGTAACTTATCGGCGGAATGAGAGCGCGGCTCTGATGCAGCGCAACTTATAGAAACGGAAACAATCGCGCAAGAGAAACACGAAGAATAGATCGACCCAGAGGTACTCCCTCCTTAAACGATCAGATATGAGTTAAAACTCGTTTTCTGTAATTCAATATCAATCAAAACTGTCCCAAAAAACCTATTACATGCCCTTATATAGGGGAAATCCCGAAAACACTAGGAAACCCTAATTTCGGGGCCAAAAAACGAAAGTTCCCAAAAATTGGGGAAAATACCAAATCCGAAACTAACTAGGAGAGATAGAGATAGAGAGAGAGAGATAGAGATAGAGATAGAGATAGAGATTAGGATACATAATCCTAATCCTAAACTAACTAGGAGGATAGAGATAGAGATAGAGATAAAGATAGAGATAGAGATTAGGATACATAATCGTAATCTCTAATTTATCTCTAACTGAATCCCTAAATAGGCTCCTAATTATATGCCTGTTATTTACATAGTCGACAGGCCCAGTGGCCAAGTTTGGGCCAATTCCGAACTCGTCCGAAAACTTCCAAATCGGGTAAGTAACGAAGTTGGACCAATTTCACCAATTAAGCCCGTCCGGGTCTTAGGCCCTTTTGGGCCTATGAGGACGCAGCCGGTCCAGCCATGTTGACGCAACTCGGTCTGCATCATCCTCCCCTGCTTGAAAATAATTCGCCCTCGAATTGCAATCATCAGAAGAGG
The DNA here is from genome assembly GCA_019985065.2 of Arctostaphylos glauca. Lineage (NCBI taxonomy): Eukaryota > Viridiplantae > Streptophyta > Magnoliopsida > Ericales > Ericaceae > Arctostaphylos > Arctostaphylos glauca. Next base: position 16,888,583 of record JAHSPW020000007.1, read on the forward strand.
AACTATCCCCCACAAACGGAATCAAATGCTTGACGTTGAACACATCCGACGTGCGCACATGGCTAGGCAGACTCAAGCGGTACGCATTGGGATTTATCTTTTGAAGGACCTCCAAAGGCCCAATCTTCTTGGCCTTAAGCTTGTTGTACTCCCGCTCTGGAAAACCAAATGGCATAACCAGCCACTCGTACAAATCCTCACGGGTCTTAAAGGCAGTCTTCCACTCATCCCCCGGTCTGATCCGAATCTGATGGTAACCACTCTTCAAATCCAGCTTACTAAACACCTTAGCCCCTGATAACTGATCCAACAAATCATCTAAATGCGGAATAGGAAATCGGTACCTCACAGTGATTTTGTTGATAGCCCGGCTGTCTACGCACATCCTCCAAGATCCATCCTTCTTTCGGGTTAGTAAAGCCGGAACTACACAAGGACTGAGGCTCTCTTGAATGAACCCCTTGGACAGCAACTCCTCCACTTGCCTACGCAGCTCCTCGTGCTCCTTCGGGCTCATCCGATAATGGGCTCGATTGGGCAAACTTGCACCAGGAAACAAGTCAATTTGGTGCTGAATATCACGCAACGGTGGCAACCCCTCCGGTAGCTCCTCTAGAAAGACATCCTCAAATTTTGATAAAAAGGGATGAACAATATCCGGAACCGCAGCCTTAGGTTGATTCTGCCCAATATCTTTCCCAATCAGAACATAAGCTTTCCCAAACTAGTGATGGCAACGGGGCGGATCGGAGGCGGAGGTGGCTACCTCCGACTCCGAACTCCGAACCCTCTATCAATCCCCGAATCCGCCCCGATCCCCGTCGGAGATTTACTTTGGTCCTCCATCCCCGCTCGGGATTCGGAGATCCCCGCGGGGATTCGGAGATCCCCGCGGGGATTCGGAGATCCGAATTTTTATTGTATCTCTCGGTTATTCCGGAATACATTGACAAAGACAAAATGTTGGACCCGTCTATCAAGGCAAGAGTAACATCAACAATACATGGAATTACCAAGCCAGCAAGCACATGAATACGCAGCATGTACAAACCACCGAAAGATGTGAACACAATTCAAAATCATCAACCTTAAAATGTTAACACCAGAGAACACATGAGCTTAACATAAGTCAACTAAGCACCAGTCAACTACCACAAAATCATCAACCTCACAGCAGATTTACAAAATAAGCACCAGTCAACTACCACAAAATAAGCATCAGTAGTCAATTAGACAATTAACAACCAAGTTTGAAATAAGCTTAACATTCTAGAGACACTAGCCAGCCCAGTGGGCAGTGGCAACAAGAACATCTAATAAATTGTTGCGACAAAAAATTCAACTCCAAGTCTCCAAATCTACATACTAATTCTATATCTTTTCTTATACTTTTTCTCCAATTTTTTTTAACGTAAGTAGCAATTATTTGTAGTATTCTTGTAATTTTTTTTACCCCAGATATTCGGGGACGGAGCGGAGCGGATCGGAGGCGGAGCGGAGCGAATCGGAGACGGAGCGGAGCGGATCGGAGACGGATCGGAGAACGGATTCAGACCGGAGCGGAGCGGGGATAGACTTACCTCCAAATCCGCTCCGATCCCCGATTTTTTCTAAAAAAAAAATCCATACCCGCCCCGATCCCCGAAAAAAACTCCGAATCCTCGCTCCGTTCGGAGCGGAGATCGAAGCGGATTCGAACGGATCGGACGAAATTGCCATCCCTATCCCAAACTCAGCGATTTCCTCCTCCATCTGCGCCCTTGCTAACAAGTTAGGACCCACAGGGGTTGATTCCCTTGATGGCAACAGTTTAATCTTTGTCCCACCATAAATTAAACTGTAAACATTAGTTCTTCCGTCATGCGCGACCTTACGATCATACTGCCACGGGCGCCCCAAAAGCAAATGACAAGCATCCATGGCCACAACATCGCACCATGCACTATCTTTATACTTAGAGGCCATTGAAAAAGAAACTAGAGAGCGCTTAGAAACTTTTACCTCATTACCCCTTTTCAGCCAACTCAACTTGTAAGGATTGGGATGCACCTCTGTTTTCAAGTTCAACTTCTGCACTGCCTCTTCGGACACCACGTTCTCGCAACTGCCCGAGTCAATCACATAGCGGCAGACTTTGCCACCAACTGTGCAAGTGGACTGGAATATGTTGTTGCGCGACCAAGACTCCCCTTCCGATTCTCGGGGTGCGTAACACGCCCTTCGAACCACCAGCAATGGTACCCCTGTGTCACCCGCGCATTCCACCTCTTCCATCCCTCCATTGTTGTCATATACAGCTTCCTGGTCATAATCACCTTTGTCTTCATCCTGGACAACCCCCTCTTGATCTAGGAACAAAGCTTTTCCTAGATGATCCTTTTTCCTGCATTCCGACATACGATGCCCTGGTTCGCCACACTTAAAACATTTAAAGCTAGCAGTCGCTGATTTGTTGACTGCTGGTACTGTGGGTTGAGGAATAGCTGCACGCGTAGGAGGGGTAACCCCCGCGGTTGTCCGAGCAGCACTGTCCCAATTACCCGCTGGTCTCCTACTGAACCGTTTTTCTAACATTAAAGCCCTCTGATGGGCGTCCGAAACAGAGCATAAATCATACATCATCAACTCATCTTGAATCTGTTGACGTAAACCACCAACATACCTCGCAACCTGCTGCTCCGCAGATTCTAATAAATCGTTCCTCGCCACAAGTTGATAGAACTCCTCGGTGTAATCATTGATTCCCAAAAATTGGGGAAAATACCAAATCCGAAACTAACTAGGAGAGATAGAGAGAGAGAGAGAGAGAGAGATAGAGATAGAGATTAGGATACATAATCCTAATCCTAAACTAACTAGGAAGATAGAGATAGAGATAGAGATAGAGATAAAGATAGAGATTAGGATACATAATCCTAATCTCTAATTTATCTCTAACTGAATTCCTAAATAGGCTCCTAATTATATGCCTATTATTTACATAGTCGACAGGTCCAGTGGCCAAGTTTGAGCCAATTCCGAGCTCGTCCGAAAACTTCCAAATCGGGTAAGTAACGAAGTTGGACCAATTCCACCAATTAAGCCCGTCCGGGTCTTAGGCCCTTTTGGGCTTATGAGGACGCAGCCGGTCCAGCCATGTTGACGCAACCCGGTCTGCATCAGGCTCCTAATAAGATTTCTTCGAGCTTATTTGCAGAGGCATCGAAACGGGCTTGTGAAGGGCTTCTAGCAACGTGTTGGATCGAAGTTGGGACTCTTCCTCTTGTGAAAGTAGTTACTTGAAAAAGCAAGGATACTCAGAGCTCCAATGGCGATGGAAATCAGATCTCAAACATTTTCCATTCCATTTGTATGCCTGTAGCATCTGCTCTAGTCATTGTACAACACTTTCAGCACACATCACTCGTATCACCAAAAGAGGCTATAAATATTGGGCGCTCTAATAAAAATCACCAATTAAAACTTTCAAAATGAAATTTCAACATTTAAAGGAACCAAAGTTCAACGCAAACCGTGCTCACCAAAACTCAGTGCCATTTCCATTACGTTATCATGGGGATTTTCAAAATGGGTTTAGAATAAATTAAAGTGGTTTCACTACAATGTAGCTCCACATCTTCCAAACTACCAATTGAATTAGAGAGAAAATGATAGAACCCAATGAAGCATGTGCAAGCAAGCACGTCCATGTGTGTGTGAGAGAGAGAGAGAAAGACTAACAGCGTGTAACATGTATAAGTGCCGAAATTAAAAGAGCATTTTCTTTTGTACAGGAAAATGGGTAAGAAACTGTATAACAATAAAAAAAATTAATGACGAAATCACACATTAAACTCGAAGAAAAATTAATGAAAAATTAATGGGTAAGAAACAGTGTAATAATTTCAGGCTTGTAGCATCTGCTCTAGTCATTGTACATCACTTTCAGCACGCATCACTTCCATAGCCAAAAGAGGCAATAAATATTGGATCCACTAATAAAATCACCAAATATAACTTCCAAAATGAAATTTCAACTTTTAAAGGAATCAAAGTTGAATGCAAACCATGCTCACCAAAACTCAGTGACATTTCCCACTCTATTTTTACACTCCCAATAAATGTGCATCAGGGAGTATAGGATTTTTATTCTGGGGACCAAAATAATTGCAAAGTTCTTTCTACATTTTTGCAGTTTATCGAGTAAATTCTAGAAAACTGGCGAAGATTCTGCAGCCTCTGGTACATGATACGGGTATAATTAGGGAACAAATATTTGTAGGGCACAACAATTTGGACACAAATGAAAGAAAAATAGTTTCTTCACAAAGACAGAGCAGAGAGCCCTTTGTTGATCCTGAAAATAACTTAACTATGTGAAAGGGCTCTCACCTAATAATCAAAAACCACACACATATGCGCGAGTAAAGAGACACCTGTTACTTGCAAAAGAACTCCAAACTACCGAATTACCTGTCACTACAGAATAGGAAAAATTAGGGCCAATGTGTAACCAAAAGAAACAACACTAAGAATCGGATTACCTTCGAAAATTTTGCTCGAGCGAAATCATTCAGTATTGCCATCAAAACCCGGCTAGAGGAAGTCATTCAGCATGTACCCTTCCTACTTTTTGAACCGCTTCAGCTTCGAACTGCTTCTATGATTTTTGATTCTTCACTCACATGTAACTTAACCAAAATGTCACTAACAATTAAAGTATACTCCCCTTCCTCTAGATCTATGTGTCGAATAACTCTTACTGGTTGCCTACCCAACTATTGAAAAATCTACTCCCTACCGAAAAATATACACCCTACCTCGCTAATAGGTGGGTTTCACCTCCAGGTTATCTCATAATACGATCGTGAAGACTCGGTGAACTGCATTGAAACTGAAACAAAGAAATAGTGATTGCATGTTCCAGTGACAAAGTCGAGTCCCAATTAGGGAATAGAAAATTCCTAAAAATGAGTATGTTTTTTAGTTGAGTTTTCAAAATAAATTCTTTTTTCTATTCTTTTATGCAAGATGAATGTCCAAATCTTCTCACCAAAGTAACAAAAAAATTCAATAAAAGTGAAAAATGATCTAAATTAGAAGTTAATTTTCTAGACATCCAGACATGCAATACAACAAACTATAATTTTTTTTGTGCGTATCATTACCTGAAAATAGATTTCAGTTGGGGTGGACAAAGTGAGATCCTGTTTTTGGGGGACTTCTTTCATCGTGGTTTTTTGTCCCAGTTTCGGACTCATGATCAATGGGTCATATGAACAATCAAGCAAGGTGGTCCCATCATACCTTTTTCCTTCAGTAGACATGGCCACCGCCACAACCGAAATTCCTGCATTAGAGGGTACATGTCAATCAAATAGGCTAGTGTTAACCAGTGAGTGAAAATGATAAAGGACTCAAAATGTGAATGTCAATCCAAACGGCTTATATCTTTGCATTTGAATAGTACATTGCTTCAAAATGTGTCTTCAGAGTTTGATAATGAGGACGAGAAATATTAATGGCTTTCGAACTAAAGTCATAGAACTGGTTGCACAATCCAACCAAACAATTTTGGGCTTGCTTTGCTTCTCCTTAATAGTGAAAAGAGGGCTTAGTGCAAAGCTTCAGGGCGTGAAATATAAACCCAGTGAATTCGCACAGACAACTTTATCCGACTGAAATTACTCAGTTTTGCTCTTGATATTGAAGTGGATCGGTGGCGGATCTAAATCACTAAAGTGATATGAAGTACAACAAGAAAATCAAAACAACAACAATATACAATTCGATATGAACTTTTATTGATGAATCATACATGTCCTGATCGAGCAGCAAATTTAAGCAAAAACCCACATCTTTCACCAATTGGAACCATAGAAAAAGAAATCAACAAAACGTGATATTCAACCATCTAGATTCAAATTACTTGGTACCGATTTTCCTCCCATGTTCCATGTAGCCATGAAAATGCTGAATATGAGAGGGAAAAAGCATACCATTCAATGGAAAAAGCAATTTAAAAGCAAAGAAAAACTTTTGTGTTGCACATTTATAACTTGAGGATGATCAACATAACCTCCCCCACGATGGACGTGGAAACTTTATGTAGACTTGCTAAATTTTTCTATACATGCAAGTGCGAGAACCATATTGTAAACAAAATCTACTCACCCCTATAGACAACTTCATTTGACCGAAATTCCTCAGTTTTTCTCTCGATATTGAAGTGGATCGTTGGTGGAGTGAAGCATTAGGAAGTTCCACAACTGAAATCTTAATTACCATAACTGAAGGCTCTGTTGAATGAGAGCTTCCCAGGTGTTCATCTGGTGGCAGCCCAGATTTCCTGCACATCAAAAAAAAAGTAAAAAAAGGAAGGAACTTGTCAGTTTTTATCAATGATTTAAAATCTCAATCACCCATAAAAAGAAGTTTCACATAACAACTCTTACTTTAGGTTTTCTATCATGTTCTATATACCAAAACCACTACCATAATAAAGTTAACTTGGCTATTTAGAAGTCGCGCATTCATGTACTAAACAACTGCAAAGATGCAACAACTTTTATAGCAATCCTTATAATATATATATATATATATATATATATATATATATATATATATATATATATATAGGGGGAGGCTCAAGGGACCAATATATTGGTTCGTATAGCCTTTCTCATATATATATATATATATGTATATACATATACATATATATATATATATATATATATATATATATCTTTAAGGAACACCTCAAAAATCCAACAACTTTTACTAGCTCTTTGCCATCTTTATCTTTTTTGTTTTTGAAGTATTATTTTTGCCTTTAGTCCCCAACGTGTTAAACAAAGTTTTATTTAAGTCCCCCAATATAATACTTGCCGTAAAAATCCATAAAAATACCGTGTTTGATAGAAACTTTCGATGGAGTTAATTATGAAGATGACCAAGATACATATATTGAATGTGAAGAACTAAATGGACACAATTTTTATAGTGGGGACCAAAATGATACTGCAATAATACTTTGGGGACCAATACTATCTATTTGGCTTATGGTTCTTAATATGTTTTGAGTTTATTAATTTTTTTTTTTTTTTTGCATTTGTTAGTTTTACATTAATTTTTTTAATGAATTATTGGTTCGTCTTGACGAAAAAAATTTTAAATGTATAATTCACAAAAGCTCATTTTTCGTGTTTTCTAAGTTTTTTTTGAACTTTTAGACGTAATTTTTTATTTTTGTAAAACTTCTTGTTGAGATGAATCAATTATCCACAAAAATTGACGCAAAATGAAAAATTACAATAAAGTTTTAAATAAGAACAAAAAAATAATTAAACAACAGTCAAATAAGAACGACAGTCTAATACTACAGGAACACTTCTAAGTGTATTAAATATATTAAATATACGAGTCTGACATGTTTAGTTTGATGTTCACTTAGCACGCATGTTTTGTAATTTGACGTTACCATAACCTATGCATATATTACCATTGTATGCATAAATGCCTTCAAGGCACCTTGCAAACACCATTTATCCATGGCAATACAAGAAATATACTATGGAATATCGATACTTTGGCATGTCGTCACATACTTGAAATGAAAATTAAATGAATCTGACACTTAAAGATACATACACCCGCAGCCAAGTCCAGATGATAGCTTTTTGCCAATTATCCAAGTTTAGAGGTGAAGAAAATTGATGCGATTTTTTTTTTGGAGAGCGTTGTGTTCATCTTTATCCCTTTCCTAATGCTTAGCTTTTGGGCCTAGAGGTGATCTAATCAGCATTGCAGTATGGGTCTTGGGTTCAACATCTGTAGCACCCAGTGTGTCTTCTGTGCACCCACTATGCGTCGAAACAACGTAGTTTAGTACAAAATGACGTCGTATTGATTTGGCATAGTGAGGGCTGCTGTGCGGAGCTGCACAACAAGCCCCCCCAAATCCAAGTGGAAGACCAGGTTGCACGTCATAGTGCATGTTAGGGAGCTTGATACCATTGTTCGGACCTTCCCAACAACTTAAGCTTTTGAGACAAGTCATCATCTAACAAAAACAAAATACTCTTGAGAACCCAGCAGAAGCAGAGTAGGAGGTCATATATCTTTGAGGCTTTAGTAACACTCCACAAAAAGAAAATGAGCCATTTACAGATTCTTCACGACTTCTCATAACCCCAAAGCAGTTTTGTTTGAGAAAAGCTAAAGGGAAATTTCAATTCTAGAACTTGGCTGCTTCATTTGCTCAATGTTTTAGCAAGCCCAGAGGAGAGGATAAAATTCAACCCCAAGTCTAGGTAGGCTGTCTAAATAAAGAGTCAGTTTACTTGGTTTCCCTTGTGCAAAACAGAAGGAAGTTCTAGGTTTCAGGTTAACCCTTCATTTCCCATTCACTTTATCCTGTTTCCCAAGCCAGGCAGCTGTCAAAATATGAGCCGTTCAAGTTTGCCTATGGCTACTTCTAACTAATCAAGTAAAAACAAGGTGGCGTAAACATTAGAGAGTACTCTTACCTGAATCCGAACGGATGGGTTTTCTCTAACACAATCCCTTAACCAATTTATTGTCAATGGTAATGAAGGAATCACTGCACTGCAAGCAAAATTTCTGGCCGCAGGATTGCAATGAGAAGAATCCTCATAGAGGAACTCGCGGGGTGGCAAGTTCGGTGGGTCATCCATCTTGGAACTCATGTCAAGCACAGCATCTACTTATGAATCCGAACAGAAAAAAAAACGAAAAGAAAAATCAAAGCTTGGTCAAGTCAATATTCAAAAGATAGGCACTAGCAACATTATCAAGTGTATGTCTAAGTAGAGATGACTGTTTTTAATGAGCTCCACTCATATGGTCGTTGGTCACCTTTCCTATAGCCAATAGTATCGAGTAATTTGACATACATACAAGCAGCCCATTGTACCAGCAGTTAAGTCCATCTTTTTGTTTCCAAATATGAATCAATGGTCATTATCGTGTTACTCACCAGAAACTAAGGATGTCCCTTAGTTGTACATGTGTCTAGGTTACTTAAAGTGTATATGTACTCCTGTAGGCCGTATGAATATGTTACCTTCTGAAATACCGAACCAAGAAGAGAGAGCACGAAGCTTGATTAACATTATGCTACTATAAAGCTTTTGTTCAAGAAAATATATGGCCGCAGACTTCTGGTTAACCAACTACAGGTGTCTTTAAAATCAACAGAGGTACAAAGTCTGACCATTACCTCAAAGTATTAGACAATGAATAGATAGAACTCAACTCAGCCACTTTACAAGGTGTCTCTAGGTCGCTGGGACTGGGTGTTTGTACATGTATAGGTGATAGGGAAAAGGACGGGATATCGTATCTGATCTTGAACGATATTTTTATTCATGTAAGATATTTGATCCTGAAATAGAGTTTGATAAATTCTGGTCTAGGTAAGAAAAACAAAAGATAGCTGTTTCTTCAAAATTCAGTAGTTTGTGGTGTGCTTAGCTAACTTAAATGAGGTTTAAGAGAAGGAGATGTCTTCTTTCTAGTGCTGTCCAAGTTCAAACCAGTAATAATTAAAAATATAAACTTCGGCACAAACTCATAAACAAGAATAAGATTGGAATAAAAAGAAGCAATTAAGCAGAGGTCATCACCTTTGCCATGAATTATCCTCTCCCATATTCTCTGGAGGTTGAGTTGCCATGACAAATCCCTAACAGCAATATCTGATGGAATGACTGAGGCGCCAAAAGTGACCTTGTTGTATGTTGACATACTAGGCACAAAAATGGCTTTAGATAAGCGAGTACCTGAGAGAGTTAACGCCAAGTCCACAACATGTCAGTGCTCCCATGGGCACAAGACTACCAACAATGGGGAAACTATCCAGAACAAAACATCAGAGGAAAAACTTAGAGACAAAAGTAAAAACCGAGGCTGCTGAAAATTTTGAAAACAAGGCAGACCTGGTAAGCTTCTCGTATCCTATCTGGCTTTCCTAAATCAACATAAAGTTGGTAATATGAGACTATAAGAGTGACCTTTATCATCTCTAGGACTTTTATTGGCCAGTATAACTTTTTGTTTCTCCTCCTTTGGCCAAAGGCTAGAAAATCCCTCAAATAAGTCGGGAGGATGCAATAATGCCTTCACAGACACCAAACTTGGTCAGATGGACAGGCACCTCAGTTTCTAAAGACTGGATAAGAAAACAGAAGCACGTGGATTGGATAGTGAGGGGCAAAAGAAGGCAATGTTCGACTCTGAAATCAACAGCAATATAATCCTTGTAGAGCAAAATGGCAAAGCAAGATTTCAGTATCCAAACACAAATAGTTGAGCTATCTCAGTATTGTGAAGTTTCAGATGTCAAAAGAACCCATAGGTACTTGAACATTCAGAGAGTTTCAAATGTGCAGGAGGAACAAAAACATTCACAGGGAGACGACTTACATATGATAGCTGGTAGTATCACAAGAAGCAATACCTGAGGAAGCACATGTATGCACAAGCTGTGGAAGAAGGATTTGGGGGTCTCTCACCTCCATGCAATTAAACAAAAGAATCTGCAACGTATGCACATTGACACATTGTACATGAGGTTTCATGCCAATGAACCAATACTATTTCTGTGTACCCAAAAAAATAGAACACGATTAAAAAACTGAAATTTCCTATCAACTTATTGCAGTGGAATTTACCGGTTTTGATATTTTGTCCGATTCTTTCTCGTTTTTGGGGTGACAATACCCGTTTCTGCATAGGTCCTCCACATTCCCAACTTTACAAGAAGAAGATGATGATGGCAGATTCTTCTTCACTTTCACAGCATTTGAGAACCATCTGGCACAAACCTCCATGCTCTCTGGACTATGAGCTCCATCCAGGTAGAAAACTAGATCTCCAGAAGAGCTTGCCATCACTTCTGAAGAAGTGTGAGACTTCTGAACACGATCATGAACAGTTTGAGCCCTTCAAGAAAGATGTGCAGTTGAAAGGCCTCTGAGAAATGCCTCTGGCAGGTCATTTTCCTGGCTTTCCTGATTTGACGTTCAGAGCAAAGCGAGCATTTTATTAATTTGCAACCAAAATGGATGTAACAGTAAATACAATATGAAGAATAAATAGGCTTATATTTCGATAACAGGTTCACCTTTCGATCCAAGAAGATAAATTACTTATGTTTTACCAGGGGAAAAAAAGGAAGAAACATCGTTGTTGGTATTTACTTTAAGAGCAGAAAATTGCAGAACAAGAAAGCATATATCACCTACATCAAAGCATCATGGGCATTTTGAATGGTTGATGCAATGTATTACCAAAATGGACTTCCAAAGATGTTACTTGTCATTAGGTACATCAACCCACTTGATAGCATTGGACTCTAACTAATTCTACGCATTAAATCCTCTTTCCTTCTTGTGAAAACCATTTTTTTATCCCCCTCTCTCCCTCTAAGAAGAACCCTGAATTATCTCTCTCATACTCCTAGAAAGGAGAGTTTGAACTCTACCAAACTTATTCAGTCGCAGACAAAACAAAAACTGCAAGTACAGATAATTTCAATTTCTAGAAGTGCAACGGAAACTATTTATTCCAACCAGCAAAATGTAATTCTTACAAAAAAAAAAAAAAAATTAAGGTCATATGGAAATAGCCAGCACACTAAATCAGGCAGGAAAACCTCAAGTTCAAAAAAGCTAATATGGAAAATTGGTGTTCAAACTTTCAAACTAAACATAAGATGGGACTTCAAAAAATGAATGAAAGAGACATAAAATGGGACAGAGGGGTAGTCCTTACAATAACTATGGTGCAAGGATGCGCGGAATTTATCTAAAATTTTGGAATAGCTTTTCCCAGTTCCCTGTACTTCGAAGCCAGCTTTTGCAAAGGGAAACAGCGAGCCCAGCATTGATGAACTGGTGATCACCAGACAAGCTCAGCTCTAGGCCACCCAGTGTTTTAGGGTCGAGTGGTGCCACTACTTCCAAAGGAACCTGCAATTGGAAAGAACAAATTAAATGGAAATGTTGCCACATAATTAAAAATACCATTTTTAGAAGTTACATAATAATGGTGCAATGGATATTAATAACGGTAACTGAATAATAATGATTACGTATCTTCCTGTTATAGACTCATATACCAAAAAAAATGCCAATCGTCACTCCCCAGAACTTTAATTTGGTTTCATGTTCTCCCATTTTGATCTCCAATTATCCCATCTCTACAGGGGATAAGGATATAATATACATAGAAGACCATAAATGTATGGCACCATTCATATAAGTAGATCGCGTACGACAGTCAAATCTGTACATCTGCAGATACAATCTATCATCCCAAGTAAGCGACTGGAAAGGTAACATATGTATGTCCACAGACATATAAACAACACTGCATACAACAGTTCTCATATATGTAATCACTTATAGAAATACAAGGATATAATATGGATAAAGAAATCAATTCCTCCATCTGATCAAATTTGCATGACTTTGTAGGATTACATTTGCTGCACACATACTGCCTTCAGCCTGAAATTCAAGAGTAAAAGAAGATACGCAGATATGGGGGTATTTCCAAAGCGATGTGAGGAATGATACCTGGGCAGCAAGCAATGAAGGGTAATTTCTCCAACACATACTTTTAAATGAGTTCAGATGATTACATGCTCAGAGTATGATCTTTCTCAAACAACAGGTACCGAGGAAGGTTATATTACCATCCGTTCGCTGGCCCTCTCCCGAAGAACATCCATCGCTTCAGGAAGTTGTGGCACAGTGAATGCAGGAATTTGAGGCTTCAGGAGCAGGGAAGACATCAAAACCGAATTCAGAAAATACTTAAAAATAAAAACTGGAAATGCGATACTCTCAATAGTACTTTAGCTCTAATGCTTCATCACCAAGAAAAAACATTTTTGTGCTAGCATTTGCATGAGAGTTCTGTACCTTGAAAATTCCAGCTTTGTGTGAAGCAATCTTTCCAAGGGTGTCTCCTATATAATATTACTGTTAACTTCCAAATTAAAAAACAGCCATATATCATGTACCCTATGGTTCTTACTAGTAAATCTTTCAATAGCATAAAGAAAAAAATCAAACAAGGAAAATAGAAAGAAGTGCACAAAAAATGTGACGGCGTTAACTGGAATGTAAGTAGACAATGCAACATCCCAACAGAGTAAACATGGAAATGCAGTCCAGAGGAAACTATATAGACCAGTGGAAAAAAAAAAAGGAGAAGGCTGAAACAATCAGAAGTGGACGCACCCAATGCTTCAATGTGATCCATACCCAAAGGAGTGATGCCACAGACAACAGGTTTCTTGATCTGCAAGATCATTATGAAGTATCAACTATCATGGATAACAAAGACTTGGTTTCTATACTCCTCCCATACGAAACACGAAAAAGAAAAAGAAAATTGGTGTTGAATTCTATGCTATTATCAGAAAGAAATTATTTTGACTAGCTATTCATGTAACTTGGGAAGTCAGTCAGTCTAGGTGAATCTAGAAGGATATGCATTACCACATTTGTTGAGTCCTTTATCCCTCCAAGACCAACCTCAATAATAGCAACATCCACTTGCAAGCAGAAAATTACTGTCATGAACGGACATATAATAACAGAACAAGAAGTCAAAGGAAAAAAGTCACAGAAACTATAACAGCCAATATTCTACTCATAGAACACAAAAATATCCATAAACAGTCAGAGATGCTAGATGGGCCAAACAAAAATGTTGTGTCAAAAGCAATTTAGAAATAAGGTCAAAAATATCAAGGATACGAGGGCCATATTACATGGATCCAGGTATGGGTGTTAAGTGTGAATACGTAGCTAAGTGTCTTATCATATCCTTCTACTTCTCATGTTTAATTTTGCGGTAAGGTTCTGAAGTGAGGAAAACCACCAATTAAAAATGACAGACTGAAATAAAAGTTAATTGCATCCTATGCCAGAACACGAGGAAAAAAACCCTAAACAGGCAGAAATAGATTTGTTCCTTTGTCCCCCATATTTGTAAGTGAAGGAAGAGAGGAAGTGGAAAACATATATGGAATTTATCAAATGGAACATATGGGAACTATATTATCTATCCTAGTTTAGGTAACATTGAAATTTGCTGATGATGAACATTGAGGTTAACCAGTTATGGCAATTAGCACATACAGGGCAACAAGCACCAACATATATAAGCACCAAAACAGCTATGGGGATAATATCCATAATGAAAAAAGTGCCTGTCAATTAACTCTCTCATACCACATAAAGACACTTGAACGAAAATAATTTACTTTCAAGAAAAGGAATTGGATCTGGAGACAGTACCACACACCAAAGTGCACTTTGGGTCACTTTTAACTAAGCCCTCTTCATTCAGTGAGGATTCACAAGAATCTAGTAATGCACAAATACCTACTTTTATACCAGTTCGTTGGTTCCATGCTACTCTAGAATGCCCAAAACTTCAAATGTCAATTTGTCCACATTAGACAACTAGATAAGAGGACATTGAAACACTCAAAACTTGAAGAATTCATCCAGTTTAAGACCCCACAACAATTGATAGACGATTGAATTTTTCAACTAACAATAAGAGAATCATTCAAATTTTTTTTCTAAAAATTTTGTCTTATTATTTCTTCCTTAGCTTGTATCTACACTTTATTTTCCAAGAATAGCTAGATAAAGTATAACCTTCACAAGGAATTGCTTTCAGTCATTCCAGTTTTTAGGTGGTTACTTGAATAATAAAGAGGATTCAAAGGTACAACTCATATGAAGATGGTAACCTTTTCACAATGATTCACCTCTACATAAGACACCAAAAATCTTTATACAAAGAGCCGAAGAAAAAATATTCGACAACATTACTGTTACACACCAAGACCCATATTTGGTGTTCTCTGACTATACATGAAGATTTTCAAGCAAAAATGCTTTTTAACCCAATTACAACTGCCTGAGCAGTTAAGCATACTTTCATAGAACTAAAAATCGAGGCCCTTGATAGAGCGGAAAGGCAAAAAAAGAATAGACAACTCCAATCGGTTGGCACATGATGCTTAGGTTGGTTTGGACTAAAACTCTACAGCAATTCAAAGTAAATAACTCACCATTTCAGGTACCAATGTTTTAAATGCCAATACAGCAAGTAGGTCTTCTTCTTCAACTATGCATGTGCAGCTAACAATAACATTATATAACCAAATTACAGTGGCCGAACCAGTAAGAAAAATTTCATACAAAGAATTAGTATCACAGCAATTCAAACAGCTAACCTTTTCAGATATGAATATCTTAAATGCCAATACAGTTAGAAACTGGAAAAGTGGAGGCATTGGCAAGTCCTCTAAAACGTTTTCCTGCAAATTGCAAATTTCCCAAATCAAGACATGTCCACTACGAGATTGTTATGCTCAGACAGGTTTCAATTGCAGAAGATGCTTTAATATAGAAATAGCTTCCAATAGTCAGGCTGGAATCACTCCACAGTTTCCAGAAATCCTCGAAAGGCGAACAATCAAGCAAATTATACGGAATTTCCTCCCCAAGTCTATGATTTTCATCGTCTCAATCTAGCAATGAGCCTCCTGGAATCCATAGACTGTATCCCTCTAGACCAGAGATTTCTAGTGTACTTTGTCATTGATTGCATATTCTGTCAAAATTGAAAATATCTCATCACCTATTTTTTAAAGATACGTTACAAGAGAACTTTAGATGAAGTGTACAAAATGTCATGTCCAGTGGACTACGCTAGAACAATAGATCATACTGTCAAGTGGATGAGTGTGAAGCTGAAAGAGAAATCCTTTTTCTAAACTGGTTAACAGGGCAGTCTTCTGCTGCCCTTGCTTATCATGTTTGGATAATTGAATGTATTGAACATGAGAAGAGATGAAGAGTAGAAAAAATAGGTGTGGCACTGTATTTGGAAGGAGGAATAGAAAAATCAGGTTCTTCCCTTGTATGCTATTGTTTATGCTCACTAAACAGCATCATTGCATACATAAACTTCAAAGCTTGTAGAGCCATACAGATAAAGAAAATAGATTCTAACATATATTGAGCGAAACAATGTACTTCTGAGTACAACTATTGGGACAAGGGTCCATTTTACAAGTCGTAAGCAAAGATATTAGAAGAATGTTTTTTTGCGCATTAAGGTTCGTAATAAACCAATTTTTTGAAAATTGTATCAAAACTGCTGTCTTTTGTGAGGTGGAAGATGAGGAGTTTTCTGTCTCATAAACTTGTTGGCTTGTTGACTTTGTCTAAGGCATGCCACTAAATTGACCCTTCAAGGAAATTGGTTGGTCCATGACTGTAGATCTGTCTTGGATCTTTATTCGATAAAAACTTAACAAGAAAAATAAAAGGTTAAAAAAGAACTATTGTTTTCATCTCTTTCAGTTTTGTCATGTGAAAAGGACAAATTAGAACAACATGATGATAGGCGCTAGGTACTTCTTTCTTAAAATATGTGGCAAACAGGGTCTGAGGCAAAGTAACTAAAAGACCACAATATCACTAGATTTAGAAATTTCTACAGTAACAAACGACTTAATCTCCAGACACCTGCTAATCCACTGTGTCCTCGTTAGTCTAGTGGAAAAAAGGGCGGCATTTGAAACAACAATCATGCGGATGGAAGTACTTCTTCCAGCTGAGGACATGCCTCAGCCTTTGTTGTAAAGATCGCATCATACATTCATTGCTTGTCTCTGGACAAAGTTAGCATTGACAGTTCCAAACCCAGTACAATTACCAGCAAAAGCAGGTCTCGCAAGTGAAACTAGAAACCATACAAATAACCCCATAGTATTCCCAGTGAAGCCAATCAGGCAGCTCAATTGGACTGCTATGAAATAGGTATGTTTCTAGTTTCAGTGCATAAAAACCAAACTTTTCGTGCAAAAAACTGGCCTACTTTAGAGAGAGCAATATTTCTAGAAAGAAGATAAAGATGATATAATGTTATTAGTCACAGGAAAGCACATGTTACCTTCAATTGGTCCCAACAATCCCAAAAGTACAGTAAAAATTTATCTTCTGATATGTCCAACCTACACAACCAATTTGAATACTGTATCAAATAACTATTTTGCAAGTGTAGATATCGAACTTTTACAACGGAAGACCACAATTCAACCAAGCAAAGACCATCCATTGACAAGTCCATAATTATTGACATAATAATCTGGTCGTGGTTCATATCAAAGTTGTAGCTTCCACAGCCATTAAGGGATGCGGCAGTATACATCTTGCCTTTCTTCTTGTTTCCTTACTTCGTTTTTTTGTTCTTTTGTTTTTTTGTAGGGGGTGTGTGCGTATGTGTTTTTTTTTTTTTTGGGGGGGGGGGGGGGGGGGTGTTGTGGTTTTGTGGATCAAATGTACACAAAAGAAAGAGGAAGCATTTGCCACACAGTAACAACAGAAGGCGATGCATTTGAATACTGACCCATCCAGACGAAATCTTTCTCTCACATCAATTAGGTGGAGGGAAGTAAAGAGTCCAGTTCTAAAACCACATTCTCGTAAAATTGCTTCACAGAATGTGCATGTTGAACCCTGTTATATAAATTGCATTAGCAGAGTGGAAAGAGCTTAGACAAATATATGCATTACATTCGGTCACCATAACACATTAGAGCTTACCTGTAAAGCAACTAATAGAAATGTTAACCAGCAACTTTTGAGGAACCTACACTATTCCAGGGTGTGCAAAAAAAAAAACTTTAGCGATATTGTTAGCTGAAAAAAATTGATTTCTAGAGAAGTTATGATGTGCATCACATTGTCAATAAAAATCAGGTTAGCATTAGATGAAAATCAGGAGTGCCGGATGGTAGATGAATCTCTCTCTCTCCCCCTCGATGTGTACATATATACATATACATACATACCGCTATAGAGATATTTATGTTGACTATGTAAATAATAGGCATATAATTAGGAGCCTATTTAGGGATTCAGTTAGAGATAAATTAGGGATTTAGTTAGAGATAAATTAGAGATTAGGATTATGTATCTTAATCTCTATCTCTATCTCTATCTCTATCTCTATCTCTATCCTCCTAGTTAGTTTAGGATTAGGATTATGTATCCTAATCTCTATCTCTATCTCTATCTCTATCTCTATCTCTATCTCTATCTCTACCTCTCCTATATATAGGAGCCTTTGTACATTGATTAGATACATAATAATACACAGAAAATATATTTCTTAACATGGTATCAGAGCACCGTACCTGATTACAATCACAAACTCTTCCACATCTGCCGCCGATCATAATCATCGTCGGCTCTTTGTTCCTTTTCTGAAAAAGACGAGTGTAACCACCGTCGCTATTTGCTGGGTTTACCCACCGACGATCAGATCTTCTTCGTCGCCGACCATCATCTTCGTCGGCCTCTGCGTTTTCTTTTCCATCGTCGGCCTCTTCGTTTTCCTTCGCTGCCGTCGTCTGAGTTCTTCTCCGACGGTATTGCCATCTGAACAGCGTTGACCACCGTCGCCATCGATCGAGATCGCACTGATATTTGGTCCACCGTCTCTGCTTCCGCCACCGTTCACCCACGTGCTCGCACGCGCGGCACGTCAACTCTGTTCCGCGCCAACTCAGCCACGCACGCCTTTGTTTGCTCCGCCGCCGCCCGCTTCTGTTTGCTCCGCCGCCGCCCGCCTCTGTTTGCTCCGCCGCCTCTGTTGCCCTACACGCCGGCTCTCTAGGTTTATTTTGGTCGAGTTCACTCGGATTTTGGTCACGCGGATTATCTTGTTGGAATTATGTCTGAGGAAAAAGTTGATGAGCAGAAATCAGGGCTGAATGAAGCCTCAAGTACAGCGTACATTTCTGGACAGCCACATGGTGAGTCTCATGGGGGTCTTTCACAGGGGGAGTTGCAGGCTCTCAGGCGTCTTCTGTCAGCGAGGGTTGATTCTTCATCTACTGTAGCCCCTACTTCCACACCTCCTACATCAGCTCCTGCCTCATCATATTTTGCTCATTCAGGTATACTGTCCAGTGCTTTCACAGCGTCTTCTTCTTCCACTCCTTGGATTATAGACTCTGGTGCGTCCGATCATATGACAGGTTGTTCCTCTGTTTTTGATTCCTACTTCCCTTGTTCTGGTAAGGATAAAGTTAGAATTGCAGATGGCTCATTCTCTGCCATTTTAGGGAAAAGTTTTGTTCGTTATTCTCCCTCCATTTCCCTATCTTCTGTTCTACATATTCCAAATTTTGCCACCAATTTACTTTCTGTTAGTAGTTTTACATGTTCTGCCAATTGCTCTATAACTTTCTTTCCTACTCATTGTGTATTTCAGGAACTGAAAACGGGGAAGGTGATTGGCAGTGGTAAAGCACTTGGTGGCATCTACTATCTGGAAAATGCACCTTGTCCTCAACCATCATTCTCATGTCGTCAAGCTTTACAAGCCGATACGGGTTCAGCTTTATCCTTATTGCACCAGTGGCATCGTAGATTGGGTCATCCCTCTTTTGGGATTTTAGAGAAACTTTTTCCTACTTTAATCAAGTATTGTCCTAGGAGTCAATTTTTTTGTGAAGCGTGTGAACTTGCTAAACATAAACGCTCATCTTATGCACCTATTAATAAGAGAAGTGATTCTCCTTTTACGATTATTCATTCTGACGTTTGGGGTCCTTCCCCCGTTACTTCATTGAAGGGTTATAGATGGTTTGTCACTTTTATTGATTGTCATTCTCGTGTTACTTGGGTGTACTTGCTCAAGACTAAAAATGAAGTCTTTTCATGTTTCAAATCATTTCATAAGATGGTGTACACTCAATTTGACACGAACATTAAAATTCTCCGTAGTGACAACGGTACTGAGTACATTGATAAATTTTTTCGTGCATATCTTGATGACCATGGCATTCTTTTCCAAACAACATGCGTGGATACTCCATCTCAAAATGGTGTTGCCGAACGGAAAAATCGCCATCTGGCTGAGGTAGCCCGCTCTCTTATGTTTACCATGAAAGTTCCTAAATATTTTTGGGGGGAGGCTATTTTAACTGCTGCATATCTCATTAATCGCATGCCATCTAGTGTGCTCCAGTTCAAAACACCCATTGAATGTTTGCCTAGTACTTGTCACGCCACATCTATTCCTCCACGTGTTTTTGGTTGTGTGTGTTTTGTTCATGCTCCTCATCCTTCTGGGGGAAAGCTTGGACATAAGGCACACAAATGTGTTTTTGTTGGGTATTCTCCTACCCAAAAAGGCTACAAATGTTATGAGCCCCAGTCTAGGAAGTTTTTTGTGTCAATGGATGTTACCTTTTGGGAGACAGAGTCCTTGTATATTCCTTCATCTCTTCAGGGGGAGAGTGTTAGTCTGGAAGAAATGAGAGAGGAAGGAGGGGTGTTCCAATCTCTGGAGTCATCATGGTCTTTGTTGCCTTCCTCTTTTCATAGTGAGGGGGAGAATAAGGAAGAAGACGAATTGGTATCTGTTGAGAATGTTCAACCACATGATGGTGATGGACGAGTGGATGAGAACATGCATAGATTGCCAAGAGAGTGGCCTACCACCTTGGCAACGTATCAAAGGAGAACTAAAGCTCCATGTGCTCCACCACTTTGCCAATCAGCAGACCCTACGTCGGTTCCAGAATCATCTTCAGTCTCTTCACTTAATTCATCTGGTAATGAATCCTCTCCTAGTGTATTTCCTCATTGTGATTCTTCTAGTGCAACTGATTCAGTTGAGTTTGATGACCGTCCTATTGCTATTCGGAAAGGTGTCAGATCATGTACTCAGCATCCAATTTCACATTATGTCTCTTATAATCATTTATCTCCTTCGTACCGTGCCTTTGTTGCTTCTATTTCTGCTATAACTGTTCCACAGAATTGGAGGGAAGCACTTATGATACCTGAGTGGAAAGGGGCTATGGTTGAGGAGATGAAAGCTTTAGCAAAGAATGGCACCTGGGAACTTGTAAAGCTTCCGGAAGGAAAGAAACCTGTAGGCTGTAAGTGGATTTTCACTGTTAAGCATAATGCTGATGGTTCAGTTGAGAGATATAAAGCGAGATTGGTGGCCAGGGGTTTTACGCAAACGTATGGCATTGATTATGAGGAGACATTCGCACCAGTTGCGAAGATGAACTCGGTGCGTACATTACTTTCATGTGCTGCAATCTTGAATTGGCCACTTCAGCAGTTTGATGTGAAGAATGCTTTTCTTCATGGTGATTTGGAGGAGGAGGTGTATATGGAGGTTCCTCTAGGTTTTTCTTCCCCAGTTAGTACAGGGAAAGTGTGTAAGTTAAAGAAGACTCTTTATGGTTTAAAGCAGTCGCCTCGAGCCTAGTTTGGCAGATTTTCAAAAGCTATGGTGAGCTTTGGGTACAGGCAGAGCCATGCAGATCACACAATGTTTATAAAGAGAGGTACTGATACAATTGTTGTCCTTATTGTTTATGTTGATGATATAATAATGACAGGCAATGATGTGGAAGAGATCCAGACCCTTAAATCTCGTTTAGCTCAAGAATTCGAGATCAAGGATCTAGGATCAATGCGGTACTTCCTTGGCATGGAAGTGGCACGGTCTGATAAAGGGATTTTTATCTCTCAACGGAAATACATTCTCGATCTATTGGAGGAAACAGGTATGTTAGGTTGCAGGCCTGCAGATTCACCTATTCAGGTGAATCATCACCTGAAAGGTGATATGGGAAAGCGTACTGATAGAGAGAGGTACCAGCGACTTGTGGGTAGATTGATCTATCTAGCTCACACTAGGCCAGATGTTTCTTATGCAGTGGGAGTTGTTAGTCAGTTTATGCATGATCCTTGCACCGCCCATCTTGATGCGGTTTACCGCATCCTGAGGTATCTCAAGTCAACTCCTGGAAAAGGTATCCTGTTCTCTAATCATGGTCATTTGCGTTTGGAAGCGTTCACTGATGCTGACTGGGCTGGTTCTGTGGATAATAGACGATCGACTTCAGGCTATTGTACTTTTCTTGGAGAAAATTTGATTACATGGCGAAGTAAAAAACAATCTGTGGTTGCTAGGTCCAGTGCAGAATCTAAATACAGAGCTATGGCTCATGGTGTTTGTGAGCTTCTTTGGCTCCAAACTTTGCTGCGTGATTTGGGTTTTAGCAATAGTGATCCAATGAAACTCTACTGTGCTAATAAAGCAGCCATAAACATTGCTCATAATCCTGTCCAACACGATCGAACGAAGCACATAGAGATTGACAGGCACTTCATTAAGGAGAAACTCAGCGAGGGTTCGATATGTATGCCTTTTGTGAGATCTGGAGATCAACTGGCTGATATTTTCACAAAAGGACTCGGCAGCAAGAGTTTCCACGCTATTGCATCCAAGTTGGGCTTGAGTAATATCTTCGCACCAACTTGAGGGGGAGTGTTGACTATGTAAATAATAGGCATATAATTAGGAGCCTATTTAGGGATTCAGTTAGAGATAAATTAGAGATTAGGATTATGTATCCTAATCTCTATCTCTATCTTTATCTTTATCTCTATCTCTATCTCTATCCTCCTAGTTAGTTTAGGATTAGGATTATGTATCCTAATCTCTATCTCTATCTCTATCTCTATCTCTATCTCACTCTATCTCTATCTCTATCTCTCATATATATAGGAGCCTTTGTACATTGATTAGATACATAATAATACACAGAAAATATATTTCTTAACAATTTACCTCTGTGTGAGAGATATACAGAGATAGCTGTCTGTCAGAATTTGGGAACCATGGCTAAGCAAAAAGAAAAAGAATTTGGGAACCATGGTTCACAGCGTTTTGACTTTGGAATATCAAAAGGCGCTGCTGAAAACTGGAGAATTGATGAAGGCGCAGGAAAATGCAACTACTTCAATGAACTCTGGTTTCTTTCTTTAACCACGCCCCGCACCCCCCCCCCCCCCCCCCCCCCCACACACACACACACCCCCAAATAGTTAGCAGAGGAAAAGATAAAAGCTAAGGTGCCAATAATCTCAGGCTTTGCAATGTGCCAATAATCGTAAATAAGAACTGTATGAAATTAGAGAGAAAAACAAAATGGTTATGCCTATACTTGCACAGATGTGATGGATATTGTAAATCTGCAAGGATTTTGCTCCACAAACGTCCACATGAAACTCAATAGTGATATTTCTACCGATACTTTGTCCCCGGGAATTTCAGTCATTAAAGGCTCACAAATAGTTGCCCATACGTACGAACTGCAGAACTAAGTCCTAACTTAGTTTGCCACATGAGATACCATGTATCCATTTGGGAACTCCATGTGCAATCTATATCTGTTTTTCTAGGTAGGATTCAGTTTTAACGTCTAACAGATTTCCAGGTCAGACACCATGTATTCAGTCATTTCATCATGGCAAACTAGAATTGATGTCGTACAAGATTTTAGCAACCATAGCTGAATAATTGCAAGGAAAAACAGGTCATCTAGGTGAGATTATGAGAACAATACGAAGGATAATCTGATTCATCAACCACATACAATTGTGATAGCTTAGAACTGGAGAGTACCTTTCCTTTAGTTCCAGCAACATGGATAACGTTAAGGTCGGCTATATGTTCCTCCAAGCCTAAAATCTGAAATGAAAGTAAATGTTCTCTTTAACAATTCCAATAGAAAATGTCTTCGCGTACCTTTCAACAGAACAAAATCATATTCCAGCTACCAAGTGGAACAACCATGAAAATTTGACACAAAGGCATTAGTTCAACCACTATGACAGACAAAAAGGTGTTCAACGAAAGGATGCAAGAAACTGTATAATCACATCCTCGATGCACAAGTGTAACACTCAGTTCTGACACAGTTGAGTTTGAAAAATGGGTGGTACAATGGTAAAGGAGATCAATCTAAAGCTTTTATGAACGTGGTAAAATAAGAGAATTCCAAGCCACAAATTAACAGGTCAGTATTAGGGACTAGAAAATAGAACATATCGACATTCAATACTAATATGCAACGTGAAAAAAGAACTCCTTGCCTCTCCCATGACTTTCCGGACCAACAAACCAGATCTTCCCTCACAATTCTCAGTGAGCTCCAAAAAGGAGCTCATGCACAAAAATTATTTGGATTGCACCTTCAGCCCGAACCCCCACTCCCACCACAAACATACACAATGCATAAGGATTTAGTAAGATAGTTTTGCTGGCAATATTGAACCAAGCTGATATTTCTCTCAAGTCAAGAACTGTATTGGTTGCTGAGCCAAAAAAAGAACTGCATTGGTCTCAAGTCAAGATCTGCATTGGTTTCGTAAATTTGGTACAAATATTCAAGATCAAAAGCTAATTGATAATGAGTGGAGCTTTGGCATGACAAGACTTAGAGAATATACAAATAACGAGCCATAGCTCGTAGAACTGTTAGTTCATGTGATAAATTTTGAAGAGTACTAAAAGAAGTTCAACAAATATCAATCACTAAAAAAAACTTGCTCTCTTTTCGATAATCAATAAAACTCTAGGGCTACTCCTATGCCATCACATTTTAGACCATGTCACCTTTCACGTTCTCGTTCTTATTCCTCGTATGAGAAAAATTCCATGGGCCCCGTAACAAAGGTTGAACGAATATGTAAGGTCATGAATGTGGTAAAATAAGATAATTTAACAAGGGAAGAGAAAAGCGGACTCTGGTTCTACTTAGCCAGAGGGTGAAGCAAGTTCAAGTGTACAAATAGCAAGTTGGCAACTCTGACATTTGTGATGAATCATACATCCTGGTTGTGAGAGGAAATCTAAATACATTCTCTTCTCAATTGTAAGGAGTACTAAAAGTTTACCTTAAGATACACTGACATCCTTTCCAGTTTTTCGTATGTACCCCCAACAGGAGTTTTTTCTCCACGTTTTTGGCGAGTAATGAGAGAGGAAAGTGCTTCCATGGGAGTTTCATATGCAGCAGATGAAAGAGGGAAATCACTCATGTTTTCTTTGACGCTCCCATTTCTTCCCGGTCTATCCATGATTTCATATGAGATCCTTGAATACTTAAAACCTGAATATTATACTAAAAGAAGTAAGTCAAGGACATTAAACTTAACCCTAAGTGCACATATTAACCAGGTTTACCTTTGTGTATGATATTTTCTTGGGGATGGAGCTTACCAAGTCTTGCTAAATATAGGCAAGCTGGCAAACGTGAAACTGTCCATACTAATCTGTAGAAATATTGGCTTTCCCTTTGACGGAAGTATGTAACGCCAAGTATTCCCTGCCTCGGATGAGCGTTGATATGAACATGCATTACATAACATCCATCCTGAATGGCATCACAGTTGCCTATCAGCAGTTGAGCACAACAAACTATAAGGTGTTCTGAGAAGGAAATTGTGATGGACACTACGAGGATTACACAACAAAAATGACAAGTAGAATAAATCACCCAAAACTTCTCAAAAAATTGTATGTAGCAATCTAAAGTAAATTACGAAAAAATAGATTACCAAAAGTGATGTACAGTATAGAGTGTTCGGGAAATAGAACGTTGTTGTAAATTACATGATTGTAGCTGAGATGAGGGTGTTGACTTGTTAAGATTTGGGGTACAACTAGGAGAGAGAGAATTAGAGATGAAGAAGTCTCCCGCTGGGGATCAGCAGGTAAGGGTAAGGGTAAGGAATGGCAACAGTATAACCAGTAGTGGAAGTGATAGAGGGAGGAAAAACCTAACTTGACATGGCGTGTTCTGGTAAAGGAGGACATAAATTTGCCGATAAAAAAAATTTAAGTAATTTAAGAGAACTAGAGAAGATATAGCTCTTGACAGAAAATAACAACTAAAAAGATTCATATAGATGATCCCAATTGACCATCTTGAGTCTTGGCAATGTCCAAACCCAAGTAAATTAAGATAAAGAATTAAACATTTAATCATTTTTGAACGATAAGCTAGCACTGATTTAACTACTTGTTTATGAACAAGAACCAAGTTACAGGCTTACGGCTACTCATGCCCAACACAAGGCGCTAATGATCTCAAACCCCTACTGTTCAATTCCCAACTATAATCCAAACAATATGTCCTAGTTTAACCAATAGCAGATCTGGTAACTGAAATAACTACTAAGGTTTAGAACTGAAACCATTGGGATGTATGAACATTGTCTCTCATTCTCTCGTGAATCTCCCAGTTTTTTCTTTGACCCATAATTCGTTAGAAATCCCAGATCCAGAATTCTTACCTTTAGTTCATCATTCCCACCCAGGTATACTGTTTGAACTTGCTGATTTTAGGGAGGATGATAAGCCACGTACAGTGATATAGATCACAAGGAAATATAAAGAGCTTTAAAGCATGAGAAGCTTCAGAACAATTGCAAAACTATTTCTACTTCAACAATCATGATGATTACTTAGATTCAAGCATCTTTAAGAGCATACCAATAACAAATATCCAGCGATGTCAGAATCAAGTACAAAACCCAGATATGTCTAAATAGTTTCAACATCAAATTGACCACCTTCTCTGCAACAAATTTTCAAACAGCTAGCGGCAACATAGGGACAGATGCACATTTACATAGGCCCCTTTCTTTTTTCAAATTAGCAACTGAATTATCAATGCAAATGATTGTGAGAATGTTTGTAAGTCATTTTAATCGCTTGAACCATGATTGCCCCAAAATGCATAAAGTTCAACTTCATGTTAAGTTACAAAAACTAAACGAGAAGTAACTTCGCCCTTTGATTCTAGGATAAAAATGAAAGAAATCCCAAAAGAACTCAAATGCCATTTTTGAACCCTTTGTTGCTCTTTTCTTCAGCTCTTTGACAAAATCACGAGCTTCAAAAAAAGCAGAAGATTTGAACTTCCGAGTTGAACTGATAGTTTGAACTAAAACTGTTTGAAGTGTATCAACCCAGTTAACAAAAAGAACCCATAAACAGATCCCAGTAAGCATATAATTCCATTAAAGAAAATATACCCTGACATATATTCATATCCATGTCCAAACATGTTCTGAAATTAGCACACTAAGCTACTCCTCGGGCCCATGAAAATGCACCCTTCGCATTCGAACTTCTAAAATGAAAGAAAGAGAGCACAGAAACAGACACGTGAAGGAATCAAAAGCCCTACAAATCAGCACAGTACAAACTCAAAATCGTAACATGGAAATCAGAAGTCAACAAGATCAGAAACCCTAAACCTTGAAACAGAGCCAACAACCATCAACAAACAGAACATGAATGAGCAAGATCGGGAATCCCAAACTGAAAACACAAAAACAAAGTGTGAGGCCATACTTGATCGATGATGCAATATGTGGGGCCATAGCGCATCGATGATGCAAATACCTGATCGATCGATATCTAATCATATCACGTGCAGATGAAGATAAGGAAATTGGAGAGAGGGAGATAGTGATAATGGAAGAAGCGTGAGTGGGTTTTGAAAGTTGAAAGAATTTTTTCAAACCAGAGAGGCAGAGAAGGAAATTGGAGAGAGAGAGGAAAGTGAGTGGGTTTTGAAAATTGAAATGATTTTTTCAAATTGCTAATGCACGGGCATCAACACAAATCACACACACCAATGCACACATGCACTACTGTTTATTTATTTTTTCTGTTAATTTTTTCCGGTAAAATTCATCCGTTGGATCGAATCAATTCTGACCACTGTTCTGAAAATATGTTTTTGCGTGAGCCGTTGGATCAAATTGATTTAAACCATTAGATTAAAAATGTGTGGGGTCCTCACCGTTGTGATTTGTAGAATGGAAGGTCTCATACAAAACCTATAAGGTGATTTACCTTCAAAAAATGATGATTTGCCCAATAAGATGATTTACATTCTGTTCTTGACTTCCATTTTTTAATGATGCTGCCTCTAAAACAGTATTCCAAGAGCTTTACACAGTGTTATCTCCATTCTGTTTTCAAATGGTTCCCCTCCAAAACAATACTCTAAGAGCTTTACATTCCGTTCTTCCTTTTTACGCTGTTTCTAAAAAATAAAAATGATGATTTTTAGAGTATTAATGATCAAGTTAATCAACATCATTTAATATACAAACAAATGAGATGATTTTTGAAAAGCTCTTTTTGATTTGTTCTTGACTTCCATTTTTCAATATCATCTTGTATCAAAGTTTGACCATCAAGAAGTAATGACTTTCCTACTCAAAGGAGAGAGAGCCCTCAAGAATGTTAAGCATCTCATCATTTCAACTCCTTCGAGCAAAGTTGCACATTAACTAACTTCTTTCCACCCTCTCTTTCCCTCCAACAAATAAGAATGATGACAAAAATACCAATTAGTGTACTGAGTAATAAATGTGCATGTGAAGCTACATGAGTGAATGGCCATTGATGTATTCGTCTAGAAGTAAGATATTAATCGTCAAGGTGACTAAGAGACAACAATAAAATCCAACACGGTTGGTGTTCTTTGTCAAATTTATATGCACGTTTAAACCATTACATTATTAGTGGTTGCAAAATTAAAGAAAACCCATCAACACTCTCCTTGTTCAGACCTAAACCCTCAAAGAGAGTGGGATGAAGGAAGCAGAAGCTCAAGTTCTAGTTTTGTCAATCAGTCAATTATCAGGCAATGCTACTAAAAAACTTGAAACCGAAAATTCCATTGAAACTGAATAAGTTAAATATAACCCACAACTTTCTAGAGTGAGATTTAAGCCTTTCTTTAGTTTCAATATACCAAATGTAAAACTAATCTACCTTGAAACAACCATTTGCCCAAAAGAAGAGCCGTTCAAACAACGCTCTCCTTGCTCCTAGATATACATGTCATTTTTTCAAACCTGTAGAATGCAACTCGGTGTAACTGGACATGCAAAAACAAAATACTACTTGGCGGAACTCTCAATGCAAAAAATCAACAATTGAAAGGATAAAAGATGTTCACCGATTGAAAGGATTAATCATATGGAATGGTCTTAAAAAAGTTTCTCTTAAATCTGTAAAGGATTTAAGGATGATAGAAATGAAACAAACGAAACTTAAAACCTAAGAAAATTGAACACGCAAAGAATGAAAAACAAAGGAAGGGCTTATCTACCATCTGTATTTTAAAGAATCTAAAAATAGACTATGTTGAAAAAGAAGGGTACACCTTTTTATGTTTGATAGCTACTCGAGCCCGGTACTCAAGTTTTTCACCCTTGCTCAGCTTCTTCTGTACAAAGGCCTTAGTATTTCCTCCTTGCCAGGACAAAGAATCAACGGAAAATATAGAGATCTCTTCACAAGAATACGAACCGATAATTCCACAAGGATAAAGTAACCAAGTAGTATAAACTCACTTCAATATTGGAACAAAATGAGCCCTTCAAATAAAAGCTTATAAAAAATAAAAAATATGATTTTACTTCTACTTGATCATGATTGTACTTCTACTATGATTTTTTCTCTTTTCATTCTTAGGATTACTCATCGAATAACAGCAAACATAAAAGGACGTGCAGAAATCAGCGGGAAAAACACACCTCAGGTGAACACCTCCTGAATTCTTAATTCTTTTCAACACTCATATTTTCGCCTCCTTTCATTGTTCAATGTCAGTGCTTTTGAATAGCACCAAGACTAACAGTGATTGACAGAATGAGGAAGACGAACACAAAGTCACAAACCAAATGTTGTTTCGCCCTCTGGTATAGAATTGCAAACCCAAATAATCGTCTACGTAAAATAAACAACGAAAAATAATCATCTACGTAAATAGTTCAGAAAAATATACAACCAATTGGCTTGAAAGACAAAACAAACAACTAATAGGCTTCATTTTACTCCTTCAGTCCCATTTTACATTTTATCGAACACGTAAATGCTCACTATTAATTACAAAGAAAAAGCAAAAAAGCAGTGCGAAAGAGGAGTTACCTCGAGAGATCCAAAAAAAGCTCTTCAAATGTCAATCCTCATAGTGGGAGATATGAACACGGTTGATTATGTCCCATCTTGGCTCTTGGCTCGGCCTTTTGGCAACAAAAAAATATCCACACTAAACAATACTGTCAAAATTCTCTCAAATTAATGAACCCAATACCACAAATGAGAATCGAGCACAAAGAATAGTGGGAAACCATCTATTACAACACAATACAAAAAGAAAGGATGTCTTGGTGATTACTTCAATGGAAGAACAAAAAAGGACTGAGACAAAAGGAATATACAAAATATATAAGTGCAGAATAAACAATACAGAATATACAAAAGGAGAAGAGTAGAAATAAACAAATACCCCTAGATTGCAACACAATAACCATAGCTAAATACAGAGGCTTGAGAAATTTCTTGTAGCGATTGAAAGGACCCTTCATTTGGAGAAAAATGGATTGAGACAAAAGGAAACAGTAGAGAAGGATGAAGAACTTTACCATGAAACCTCAGTAAGGGATGTCTTGAAGCTGAGGAGACAAAAGGAGAGTTGCCATCGGCGTTGTACCTTATTTGGACATCGCTGCCCACGGAATCAAGAATCTGTTGTCGTGGCCGTTGTTGCTGTAATCCGCCTCTATAAGTATTGAAGGTAGATGACTGCGGCGGATACCGGAGTTGGGCTACAGACGAGGAACTTACTTGGTAGAGCTAGAGCTACGGTTTGCACTATCTCTGCCCCCCCCCCCCCCCCCCTCCTCTCAGTAAGGGATGTCTTTAAGATGAGGCGACAAAAGGAGAGTTGCCATCGGCGTTGTACCTTATTTGGACATCGCTGCCCATGGAATCAAGAATCTGTTGTCGTGGCCGTTGTTGCTGTAATCTGCCTCCGTAAGTACTGAAGGTAGATGACTGAGGCGGATACCGGAGTTGGGGTACAGACGAGGAACTTACTTGGTAGAGCTAGAGCTACGGTTTGCACTGTCCACCCCCCCCCCCCCCCCCCGGGCCTCATTTTTGTGTCCCCCACATTTGCCTTGAATGTTTAATTGATTTTGAATTTTGAGAGGAGAGAGAGAGTGAATGTATGACTGTGTTCTATTTCTGCAATTAAAAACTATTAAGTATTTACCAAAACCCCATTAAATACTAACCATTGGATCAAATCAATCCAAACCGTTCGTGTAAAAATGTGTTAAGTGAGACCCACACCGTCCTGATTTGTAATATGGATAGATAATAGAGATAAAATGCTCACCAAATATGCAAATAAAGGGCTCAGCAAATATACAAGCAACATGATAACAAAACATGATAAAACCATAAAAATATGATTTGAAGGTCATTTTCCTCGTGTAAAATGTACTACACATAATCGATTCAAAAACATCATAGAGAAGAATATGTATCTATACAAATCCGATCGGAAAATAATACCTTTTTGAGCAGCCAAAAGGCGAGCCAAATTCCCTTTTGTTTTGTGTGTGCACGACAAAACCAAACTAAACTAAACTAAACCATACTTTAGCCTATTCCGGCAGTGGAATTTAAGAGAATAGAAGCAAGATACTAAATCAATATAATCCAAGAACCTAAGGAAGAAGATCCATGGTTACTAAAAAGTTCAAGTAATATAAGTTAAAAAATATACAGGACATCGGTGAGTAAAAAAATTGAGTAGGATACGCCGGCGACACAACAAAATATATATTGGACACATCGAGTGCAAAATACACAGCCTATATATGTATTAATTTTTGTCTTGTCCCCCACTCTGTCTGTGTCCCTGTCCTTGATACATAAGTCATGGCTAAAAAACCGAAGATATGCAACGAGATGAAACAAACAGTGCAAAAACAAAAATTGAAGTACCAATGATAAATAACTCTTGCAAAGTTAAAACCGAAGAATTTCACCAAAAAAATAGAAAAATAAAAGAACCATAGACATAAACTTCATCAAATGAGAAAGCAATTTAGATTTCTTGGGACTGTTACACCAAACATTTACAATAAGAGGTGCCATGAATTAGCGCAATGGAGTACAATCCGATATCCACAATTTATCAATCAGAAATCAGCAATGCACATTTACAAATTCCTAAATAAACCACTGACTAAATACAAAGTCCTCTCACAAACTCTTCCATTCACATAAACAACAAAGACACATTCCAGTACCAAGAAAAACATGAAGTAAGACGAATTGCAACCCATTATGAAAACCAGTGAGGTTAAACTTGTCCTCTTATTTTTTTACTATGAAGCAAACCCATGAATCCATGTGAAATCAGAAAAACAACTGTCAAGATTTTTTTCCTTAATACTCTATAAGCTATGCCTACCATTTTATTCTCATTTTCTGAACCCAAACCGGCAATACCATGAGTATAATAGAGGTAGATTATTCTGTTAATTTCTTTCGAGTACAGCTTCACAATTACCAGAGTAGCAAAGCAAAGTTTCTAGGATAATACCTTCTTTACATCCTTCCAAACTTTTTAACCCTATTCGAAAACGGCAATCCAGGCACATTACTTTGTATACTATTACTCTACACTTTCCCTACACTTATAATAAACTGGAAAAAGGCGGACGTCAATAGGGAAATTTGGGAGTATGGAAAGAGCGTATGGGAATCAACCAATCCCGTACCAAAAATTTCGATTTTCAAAGATAAACAGATTTCTCTAGTCGCATGTTTAGGAGAGAATCAAATGAATCAATTTTCACTCTAGCAACACATTCATAACTATAAAGATATATACTCGAGATGGAAATGGGAGTAGCTTATCGGCGGAATGAGAGTGAGGCACCAAATAAGATTTCTTCGAGCTTGATTGTATAGGCGTCGAAACGGGCTTCTGAAGGGCTTTCGGTGGCGCGATAGATCGGAGTTGGGACTCCTCCTCTTGTTGAGATGAATCAATAATCCACAAAAATTGACGCAAAATGAAAAATTACAATAAAGTTTTAAATAAGAACAAAAAAATAATTAAACAACAGTCAAATAATAACGACAGTCTAAATACTACATGAACACTTCTAAGTGTATTAAATATATTAAATATACGAGTCTGACATGTTTAGTTTGATGTTCACTTAGCACGCATGTTTTGTAATTTGAAGTTACCATAACCTATGCATATATTACCATTGTATGCATAAATGCCTTCAAGGCACCTTGCAAACACCATTTATCCATGGCAATACAAGAAATATACTATGGAATATCGATACTTTGGCATGTCCTCACATACTTGAAATGAAAATTAAATGAATCTGACACTTAAGACACATACACCCGCAGCCAAGTCCAGCTTTTTGCCAATTATCCAAGCTTAGAGGCTAAGAAAAATTGATGCGATTTTTTTTTGGAGAGCGTTGTGTTCATCTTTATCCCTTTCCTAATGCTTAGCTTTTGAGCCTAGAGGTGATCTAATCAGCATTGCAGTATGGGTCTTGGGTTCAACATCTGTAGCACCCAGGGGGTCTTCTGTGCACCCACTACGCATTGAAACAATGTAGTTTAGTACAAAATGATGTCGTATTGATTTGGCATAGTGAGGGCTGTTGTGCGGAGCTGCACAGCAAGCCCCCCAAATCCAAGTGGAAGACCAGGTTGCACGTCATAGTGCATGTTAGGGAGCTTGATACCATTGTTCGGACCTTCCCAACAACTTAAGCTTTTGAGACAAGTCATCATCTAACAAAAACAAAATACTCTTGAGAACCCAGCAGAAGTAGAGTAGGAGGTCATATATCTTCGAGGCTTTAGTAACACTCCACAAAAAGAAAATGAGCCATTTACAGATTCTTCACGACTTCTCATAACCCAAAAGCAGTTTTGTTTGAGAAAAGCTAAAGGGAAATTTCAATTCTGGAACTTGGCTGCTTCATTTGCTCAATGTTTTAGCAAGCCCAGAGGAGAGGATAAAATTCAACCCCAAGTCTAGGTAGGCTGTCTAAATAAAGAGTCAGTTTACTTGGTTTCCCTTGTGTAAAACAGAAGGAAGTTCTAGGTTTCAGGTTAACCCTTCATTTCCCCTTCACTTTATCATGTTTCCCAAGCCAGGCAGTTGTCTAAATATGAGTCCTTCAAGTTTGCCTATGGCTACTTCTAACTAATGAAGTAAAAACAAGGTGGCGTAAACATTAGAGAGTACTCTTACCTGAATCCGAACGGATGGGTTTTCTCTAACACAATCCCTTAACCAATTTATTGTCAATGGTAATGAAGGAATCACTGCACTGCAAGCAAAATTTCTGGCCGCAGGATTGCAATGAGAAGAATGCTCATAGAGGAACTCGCGGGGTGGCAAGTTTGGTGGGCCATCCATCTTGGAACTCATGTCAAGCACAGCATCTACTTATGAATCCGAACAAAAAAAAAACGAAAAGAAAAATCAAAGCATGGTCAAGTCAATATTCAAAAGATTAGGCACTAGCAACATTATCAAGTGTATGTCTAAGTAGAGATGACTGTTTTTAATGAGCTCCACTCATATGTTTTTAATGAGCTCCACTCATATGGTCGTTGGTCACCTTTCCTATAGCCAATAGTATCGAGTAATTTGACATACATACAAGCAGCCCATTGTACCAGCAGTTAAGTCCATCTTTTTGTTTCCAAATATGATCAATGGTCATTATCGTGTTACTCACCAGAAACTAAGGATGTCCCTTAGTTGTACATGTGTCTAGGTTACTTAAAGTGTATATGTACTCCTGTAGGCCGTATGAATATGTTACCTTCTGAAATACCGAACCAAGAAGAGAGAGCACGAAGCTTGATTAACATTATGCTACTATAAAGCTTTTGTTCAAGAAAATATATGGGCGCAGACTTCTGGTTAACCAACTACAGGTGTCTTTAAAATCAACAGAGGTACAAAGTCTGACCATTACCTGAAAGTATTAGACAATGAATAGATAGAACTCAACTCAGCCACTTTACAAGGTGTCTCTAGGTCGCTGGGACTGGGTGTTTGTAAATGTATAGGTGATAGGGAAAAGGACGGGATATCGTATCTGATCCTGAACGATATTTTTATTCATGTAAGATATTTGATCCTGAAATAAAGTTCGATAAATTCTGGTCTAGGGAAGAAAAACAAAAGACAGCTGTTTCTTCAAAATTCAGTAGTTTGTGGTGTGCTTAGCTAGCTTAAATGAGGTTTAAGAGAAGGAGATGTCTTCTTTCTAGTGCTGTCCAAGTTCAAACCAATAATAATTAAAAATATAAACTTCGGCACAAACTCATAAACAAGAATAAGATTGGAATAAAAAGAAGCAATTAAGCAGAGGTCATCACCTTTGCCATGAATTATCCTCTCCCATATTCTCTAGAGGTTGAGTTGCCATGACAAATCCCTAACAGCAATATCTGATGGAATGACTGAGGCGCCAAAAGTGACCTTGTTGTATGTTGACATACTAGGCACAAAAATGGCTTTAGATAAGCGAGTACCTGAGAGAGTTAACGCCAAGTCCACAACATGTCAGTGCTCCCATTGGCACAAGACTAGCAACAATGGGGAAACTATCCAGAACAAAACATTAGAGGAAAAACTTAGAGACAAAAGTAAAAACCGAGGCTGCTGAAATTTTGAAAACAAGGCAGACCTGGTAAGCTTCTCGTATCCTATCTGGCTTTCCTAAATCAACATAAAGTTGGTAATATGAGACTATAAGAGTGACCTTTATCATCTCTAGGACTTTTATTGGCCAGTATAACTTTTTGTTGGGAGGATGCAATAATGCCTTCACAGACACCAAACTTGGTCAGATGCACAGATGCACCTCAGTTTCTAAAGACTGGATAAGAAAACAGAAGCATGTGGATTGGATAGTGAGGGGTAAAAGAAGGCAATGTTCGACTCTGAAATCAACAGCAATATAATCCTTGTAGAGCAAAATGGCAAAGCAAGATTTCAGTATCCAAACACAAATAGTTGAACTATCTCAGTATTGTGAAGTTTCAGATGTCAAAAGAACCCATAGGTACTTGAACATTCAGAGAGTTTCAAATGTGCAGGAGGAACAAAAACATTCACAGGGAGACGACTTACATATGATAGCTGGTAGTATCACAAGAAGCAATACCTGAGGAAGCACATGTATGCACAAGCTGTGGAAGAAGGATTTGGGGGTCTCTCACCTCCATGCAATTAAACAAAAGAATCTGCAACGTATGCACATTGACACATTGTACATGAGGTTTCATGCCAATGAACCAATACTATTTCTGTGTACCCAAAAAAATAGAACACGATTAAAAAACTGAAATTTCCTATCAACTTATTGCAGTGGAATTTACCGGTTTTGATATTTTGTCCGATTCTTTCTCGTTTTTGGGGTGACAATACCCGTTTCTGCATAGGTCCTCCACATTCCCAACTTTACAAGAAGAAGATGATGATGGCAGATTCTTCTTCACTTTCACAGCATTTGAGAACCATCTGGCACAAACCTCCATGCTCTCTGGACTATGAGCTCCATCCAGGTAGAAAACTAGATCTCCAGAAGAGCTTGCCATCACTTCTGAAGAAGTGTGAGACTTCTGAACACGATCATGAATAGTTTGAGCCCTTCCAGAAAGATGTGCAGTTGAAAGGCCTCCGAGAAATGCCTCTGGCAGGTCATTTTCCTAGCTTTCCTGATTTGACGTTCAGAGCAAAGCGAGCATTTTATTAATTTGCAACCAAAATGGATGTAACAATAAATACAATATGAAGAATAAATAGGCTTATATTTCGATAACAGGTTCACCTTTCGATCCAAGAAGATAAATTACTTATGTTTTACCAGGGGAAAAAAAGGAAGAAACATCGTTGTTGGTATTTACTTTAAGAGCAGAAAATTGCAGAACAAGAAAGCATATATCACCTACATCAAAGCATCATGGGCATTTTGAATGGTTGATGCAATGTATTACCAAAATGGACTTCCAAAGATGTTACTTGTCATTAGGTACATCAACCCACTTGATAGCATTGGACTTGTTAGAATAGTTATGTCTGTCCCACATCGGATACGTTAAGTAATGTAACACTCTCACGGTAATATAAATAAAGTACTCGTGTGTTAGGGTTGGTTAACACCCTATACACTTTCTCTCATCTCTCATAACATGGTATCAGAGCCATGGATCATATTCCACCCTAACCCTAGAAATTAAACCCTAACCCTAGCCACCAACCAAATCCTACCAGCCCAACCAACCAGCTGCAGCCACCAACCCTAGCCGCAGCCACCAATCCTAGCACGCAGCCGCAACCTAACCAAGCGAACCCTAGCCGCAGCCACCAAACCGCAGCCACCAACCCAAGCCGCCATCAACCCTTTGGTCCGACCTGCTGTACACGCCATCATCAGCCGCACATGCCAAACCTAAACCTACCAGCCGCCGGCCACCCTAAATAACAACCGTCTGGCCGCCCCTGGCCTCGCCGTTCCTGGCCGCACGCCTTCTGTTGTTAATGTTTCGCGCCATCTACCTTGATCCAGACCACCATCTTCTGTTGTTTGTTTGTTTGAGCCTCTGTTTGCTGAGTTGAGCCTCTGGTTCCGTAGCCGCTGATGCAGTTTCCAGCCTTTGGTGTTCTGGTTTTGTCTCTGGTTTTGAGACTGCTGATGTTTGTCCGCCACCGCCGATATTGCCGATATTGCCTCAGCCACCGCTGATGTTTGCCGTTTGTGATTTGTGGTTTTTGATCCGAGTTCGGTTCCCTACATGTTACTCCTACCGCCACCATTATAGCCTCTGGTTTCTGGTTTTCCGCCACTTATTTCTGATTTTTTGTGCTACTTCCACCATCATAAGTCTCTGTTTCGTTATCTGTTGTGGCCGCCTCTACTGATCTGTTTCGGCTGACCTGTTTCGGCCCGGTTGCATCATAAGTCTCCGTCCCCACCGTTCGCCTCTGGTTCTGTTTGTTGCCTCTGTTTGGTTGGTTGTTCGTTGCCCTATTTGTCGGAGTGATTTCGAGGTAATCCGGTACTTCGATTCTTAGCTTTCTGCTCGTGTTGATGCTTCACGATGTTGCTTTTGTCCTTCCGCTGTTGCTTCAGTGCTCATCCGATTCTATCTATGGTATTATTTGCTTTGTTGACCAGTGATGATGTTGGTTCCAGTTTGTTGACCAGTGGAGTTTTCATTGGTTGTTGGTTGTTGGTTGTTGGCTAGTGTGGTAGGCTACTAGCCAATGTGGGTGATGCTGTGTTGGTAGAAAGTTGATTCATTTAGTAGCTCATTGCTTTGTTGGGTGTTTAGTTGCCCGTGATATCCTCGTTGTTGCTTTGGTTTATGATGGAGACTACTTCAGTTATTTCTAATGGTTTTGGTGGCCGTGGTTCTAAGTCCTGTGGTCGTCGTGGTTCTAGTTATGGTCGCCTGTCAGGGGGAGGTAGTTCTGGTCGTGGTAACTCTAGTCGTGGTGTTTTTTATGGTACTCGACAGTGTACCCATTGTGGGGGTACAAACCATACAGTGGGATATTGTTATGATCTTCATGGTTTTCCTCAGGCTCATCAGGTTACTATTTCTGAGGATGCTCGACAGTTTACTCATCCTTCTGCCGACCGTCGGGTGACTATTTCTGCAAAGGAGTACCAACGCCTCGTGTCACTACAGTCAGGTTCTGCCACTGCTACGCTATCTCAGAGAGGTCCTTCTGTTACTTGTGTTGCATCTTCTCTTCCTTCCATTCCTTGGGTTATTGATTCAGGTGCATCAGATCATATGACTGGTAGTTCTCACATTTTTTCTAATCATCAGTCCATCAGTAAACCATCCCATGTTACTCTAGCTGATGGTTCTACTACTGCTATTATTGGTTTGGGATCTGTTCCACTTACCCCCTCTCTTACTTTGGACTCTGTATTGCATGTTCCTCGTTTTCCCTTAAATCTTCTGTCAGTTAGTAAACTTACAAAGTCTTTGAATTGTTCTGTTACTTTTTCCCCTCATGGTTGTGTGTTTCAGGATCTCAAGACGGGGAAGAAGATTGGTGGCGGTGTTGCGCGTGGTGGCCTGTATTACTTTACCGATAGTGTTCATCCTAGCTCTATTGCTCTCCAGTCATCAGTTTCACCATATCAACATCATTGTCGTCTTGGTCATCCATCCCTTCAAAACCTTAAACGGTTAGTTCCTTCATGTAGTCGTGTCAACACTTTGCCCTGTGAAGTCTGTGAGTTTAGCAAACATCATCGAGTATCTTTTCATCCTAGGATTGAGAATCGTGCGTCACATCCATTTGAGTTAGTTCATTCTGATATTTGGGGTCCCATGCATGTTCCTACCATTTCTGGCTTTCAGTATTATGTTATTTTTGTCGATGATTTCTCTCGTGTTACCTACCTTTATCTTATGAAAGAGAGATCGGAGTTATACTCTATTTTTAAGTCATTTTATGTGGAAATCAAAACTCAGTTTGATACTTGCATTCGCATATTTCGTTCTGATAATGCCCGTGAATATTTTCATAAAGTCCTTTCTCAGTTTTTTGATGATCACGGTATTATTCACCAGTCTTCTTGTGCTCGGACTCCACAACAAAATGGAGTTGCCGAACGCAAGATTCGACATTTATCAGAAGTTATGCGTGCAATGTTATTTCAAATGCAAGTTCCTAAGTCTTATTGGAGTGACGCAGTTCTTACCGCATGCTATTTGATTAATCGTATGCCCTCTACTGTTCTTAAAGAATGTCGATGTTGAAGACATTGGGGACGTAGTTGGCTGAAGAGAAGAAGGCGCATGGGTCGACCAAGGCGTTGCAATACTCGGTCATGGTAGTCACCCTCAGGGCCATAGATCGAGTAAAAAAGGCAGCCGACGAGGTCGAGGCCACAATTGTTGAACTCCGAAAAGAGGTGGTGGCTGCCGATGCCAAGGGCTTCGAGGAAGGGTTCAACGACGCCAAATGTCGGTACTTGGCGCAAATGGACTCGATCAATGCCGAGCTTGCTGGCAGGTTGCAACGAGCGTTAACACCCAGGTAGACCAAAGCTTTACAGGAGGCCGGCGTGGCTGACTCAGCGCTGTTTGACAACGTGCCTTCGTTTAAGCGCAAGACGGTAGTGACTGTTGAGCCACCGACGATCCCTCCGACCGAAGTTGGCAAAGCGAAGGATGCAGAGAGGGCGGATGTTGTAGCCGTCATTACTGAGATGGCCAAGGGTGGCGTTGTCCTTCTTTCCCCTAGGGAGGGAGTCGAGCAGTCACCCGCAGTCGAGCAGCCGAGCACTAAAGTTGGTTGTCCTGCTGATGGTACAAATGATCCACCGACTCAGGAGTGAGCTCAGGCTTTGTAACCGTTTTAATTTCACAATTCATCTCTTATTTCGTTTCATCTGTTTTTCTTGAATGATAGAAACTATGATCGGTTGGAGCCGACTATCTTGTGATTTCTGAAAGTCGAATAACTCTTTGTTTTGAATTGATCTCTTTGCTTGATGGTTCGATCATCGATTTGGATCAATTTATCTTATACTTGAATGGTTGTCGGTGGTGGCCGACTGTTTTGACTTGTAAAAATTTTCATTTTCCAATCCATAGCTTACCCCTTGTCAGATTCGAGCCTTGTGTGAGCGCTAGGTTGTGACTTAGTTAGAGGCTTGGGGGTATGAGAGTGAGGTGAGAGTCGTTTTAGAAGGTATCCTACGGAGCATAAATACTTGGAGAAATTTAAAGAAATTTCACATTTAGGTAACCATACTTAGGCTGGGGTTAGTGATTGCTCCGAGAGTAGACTGAGAGAAATGGAGACAGGAGTGGTGAATACATTCCATAAGTTAAAAAAGAGTAATAGGAGGCCCAAGGCTGTACATGGGATCATAACATAAAAATTAATGGAAGGTCCTTGGCCGTACGATCTAGAATTAGAAAAGTTAAATAACACGGGAGGCCCTTGGCCATATTCTAGTGATAGTATTTCCTGAGGTTTTAGGTGTTCCATGGCCGAGGGACAGGCGTTCCATTCATGTCTTCTAGCTTATAGGAGCCGAGGCGGGTTATCTTGATCACTCGGTAGGGACCCTCCCAATTCGGGCCAAGCTTATTTGTCTATTTAGCCCCAACCATTTTTTTTAGGAAGAGGTCGTCAGGCTTGAACGGCCTGGAGCGAAACTTCTTGTTGTTGCCTTTGGATATTTCTTGTTGGTACGTCACGATCCGAATCCGAACGGAGTCCCATTGTTCTTCGGCCAATTCCAGTGTAGTTGATATTGACCGAGAATTGGTCTCCGGCTCAAAGTCTTTGGTCCGCATAGTTGGGAGGCCGGACTCGAGGGGAATAAACCCTTCCATGCCGAAGGCCAGAGAGAATGGCGTTTTGTTGGTGGATCAGCGGGGTGTTGTTCGGTAGGCCCAGAAGATGCTGTAGTGTTCTTCAGTCCATCTGCCTTTGGCTGCTAACAACCGTTTCTTGATCCCACCAAGCACAATTTTGTTTGAAGTTTCAGCCTGGCCATTACACTGAGGGTAGGAGGGAGTTGAATTAAAAAAGCGGATCCTGTGCTCGGCATAGAAATTCGTGAATAAATCACCTACGAATCGCGTGCCATTGTCAGAGATGAAGCCTTGAAACGATATTGCGCCATGCATACCGTTTGACGTCTTTGTCCTCAATTGTGACTAGGGGCTCGGTCTCGACCCACTTCGTGAAGTCAGTAGCCGTAATGAGAAATTTGAAGCCGCCGGGTGGCACTGAGAATTTCCCTACAATATCCTGCCCCAACTGTGCGAATAGCCAAGAACTAGATAAGAGGGTTGAGTTGCTCAGCAGGCTGATGGAGGAGTGTAGAGAATCATTGGCATTGGTCACATTCCTAGATGAGGCAGTCAGCCTCTTTATTCATGTTCGGCCGCCAATAACCTTGGGTGAGGGCTCGGTGTGCCAGCCATCTTCCTCCCGAGTGATAACTGCAACTGCCCAAATGTAGCTCATGCAGTACGACGCCTGCCTATTCCTGGTGTATGCAAAGAAGGTAAGGTGCCGAATAAGCTATTCGGTAGAGTTTGGGCCCCGGACCTAATCAAATTGGGGGCTTTATGAATCACCTTATGCGCCTCTTTTTGGTCTTGGGGTAGAATGTCATCTTTGAGATATGCAATAATTGGGCCCATCCAGTTGGGACTTTGTGAAATGCAGTTGATCTCATCACTTGATGTGGGTTTGTCGATGCTAAGCATTGGAAGGATATCAACAGAGACC
The DNA here is from genome assembly GCA_019985065.2 of Arctostaphylos glauca. NCBI lineage: Eukaryota > Viridiplantae > Streptophyta > Magnoliopsida > Ericales > Ericaceae > Arctostaphylos > Arctostaphylos glauca. Next base: position 16,930,692 of record JAHSPW020000007.1, read on the forward strand.
GTCCTTTGCCCCCCAGCATCTTTGGCCAATGCTAAGCCTGCCAACGCATCGCCATGGGCGTTGTGTTCCCAAGCAATTTGGTCAAGATGAAAGTGCCAGAACCATGGGACGAGTTGGTGAACGGTTTCGACATAGCGAGACATCTGGTCGTCCTGAGCCTCATATTCCCCACACAGTTGGTTCACGACGAGCTGAGAGTCGCTGAAGGCTTCGATACGGTCGGCTCCGAGATCTTCAGCAAAATGGAGTCCGGCAAGGAGAGCTTCGTATTCGGCCTCATCGTTGGAGGCGACGAAGTTGCGGAAGATGGCTTGCTCGTGGAGAATTCCCTTAGGTGAGAGCATAACGACTTCTGCCCCTGACCCATGGTTGTTTAAGGACCCATCAACATACATCCTCTAGAAATTTCCATGACGAATCGGTCGAGTTGGTGTTTGGCTGTTGATTTTGTCCTCCGGTGTCAAGTGTGAATTCCACAATAAAGTCAGTTAGGACCTGACTTTTGATTGCGGTTCTCGATTGGTATTGGATGTTCAAGTTAGCCAGCTCCACAGCCCACTTCGAAATCTGATTGGAGAGGTCGGCCTTGTGCAACAAACTCTTGAGTGGGTGTTTGGTGGGTAATATGATGGGGTAAGCTTGGAAATACGGCGCAAGCTTTCGGGAAGCGGAGACAGTTGCCAAAGCGAGCTTCTCTAGGGGTAGGTACCTAGTCTCGGCACTGACTAGGGTCTTCCTGGTGTAGTAGATGGGGAGGTCAATGTTATCGATACCGTACCGTACCGGCCGGTACGTACCGTTTTAGCAAAAAAACGGTACCAAGTACCTCTAGTACCGTACCGTTCTCAATACCGGCCGGATACCGGTCGTACCGGCGAATACCGGCCGTATCGGCCGAATATCGGCCGGTACTGGATTTGTTTTTTTTTAATTTTTTTAAGAATTGCGGAAAAAATTAATTTTTTTTGGCTTTCTCTCTATAATTTATATATATATTAATAGTTGCGATAAATCCGGTACGGTACCTGGTACATGACCGGTACCGGTACGTACCGTACCAGTAGGAAAATCGGTACCCAAACCGATCCGGTACTCAGAACATTGGAGGAGGTGCACTCGGTCTTCTTGGTGCACAAGAACTGAAATGACCGCATGCTGGGAGATAGCTAGCGAGAGGCTCCTCCTCTCTTGGCGTAGTGAGCAGTGGTGCTGAGGTGAGGTAGGTTTTCAAGTTCTGTAATGCCTGGTCACACTTTGGAGTCCAATCGAAGTTCTTTTGGTTGCATTTTTTGAGGAGAGCGAAGAAGGGTCGACACTTATCAGACGACTGGCTGATGAATCTGTTAAGTGCAGCCATCATTCCTGTTAGCTTTTGGACTTCTTTGATGGTATGAGGACCTTTTAACTTGCTACTATTGAGGACCCAACCTTTGATTGCGGTTAGCGAGGACCTGACCTCTGATTGCGGTTCTCGGCTGGTATTGGATGTCAAAGTTAGCCAGCTCCACGGCCCACTTTGAAATCTGATTGGAGAGGTCGGCCTTTTGCAACAAACTCTTCAGCGGGTGTTCAGTGGGTACTATGATGGGGTAAGCTTGGAAATACAGCGCAAGCTTATGGAAGGCGGAGACAAGTGCCAAAGCAAGCTTCTCCAAGGGTAGGTACCTGGTCACGGCACTGACTAGTGTCTTGCTGGTGTAGTAGATGGGGAGTATGGGAATCAACCAATCCCGTACCAAAAATTTTGATTTTCAAAAATAAACAAATTTCTCTAGTCGCACATCTAGGATAGAATCAGCTGAATCAATATTCACTCTAGCAACAAATTCGCAACTATAAAGATATATAATCCAGATGAAAATGAGAGTACCTTATCGACGGAATTAGAGGAGGCTGCAAATAAGATTTCACCGAGCTTGATTGCAGAGGCCTCGAAATGGGCTTGTGAAGGGCTTTCGGCGGCGCGATGGATCGAAGTCGGGACTCCTGCTCTTGTGAAAGTAGTTACCTGAAAAGGCAAGGATAATCAGAGCTCCGATGGCGACTGAAATCAAATATCAACCATTTTCCATTCCATTTTTATGCTTGTACCATCCGCACTAGTCATTGTACAACACTTTCAGCACACATCACTTGTATCACCAAAAGAGGCTACCAATATATAAAAATCACCAAATATAACTCTCAAAATAAAATTTCAGCTTTTAAAGGAATAAAAGTTGAATGCAATCTGTGCTAACCAAAAATCGGTGCCATTTTCCATTCCATTTTTACAATCTCAATAAATCTGCAGACAAAAAGATAGTACTAATTTTCGTTGCGTCTCAGTTACTTTATTTTGTGAAAATGATGAAGACAATTGACTGGCATAGAGCATCAACACCTAGAGAATTATGCCTAACAAGCCTCCTAAACAGGTGCAAGTTTAGTCATCAGAAAATACGACAAAAGAAGATCAAAACCCATGATGAATAAAATAGATCGTTGGAGTACCAGATAAAAGTTTATATTCTCGTCTTAGGTTGCAGTAACTTGGTCTCTAAAAGATTATGAGTTTTAGAATACAAAACTATATTCTCGTCTTAGGGCTTTGTACGTGAGGGGTATAGGATTTTGCTTCTAGGGACCAAAACAACTAGAAAGCTCTTTTTACATTCTCGCAGTTCGTCGAGCAAATTCTCGAAAACTAAACTAATAGGTAAAAAATAGTAGTAAAGACAACAATTTGGACACGAATGAAAGAAGAATAGTTTCTTCACAAAGGCAGAGCAGAAAGCCCTTTGTTGATTCCTAAAATAACTTAAGTATGTGAAAGGGCTCTCACCAAATAATCAAAAACCAAACACACGTGCGTGACTAAAGAGATACCTATTACTTGCAAAATAACTCCAAACTAACGAATTACCTATCACGACAGAGGAGGAAAAATTAGGGTCAACGTGAAAAGAATCACACCGGAAGAAACAACAAACCTATTTACCCAAATTGTTCAACCTCTAGTTACAAAAATTAGAACTAATAGTGCGCTAGTATGCCTTGAGAATTACAGAGAGGAGTAAATATATTTGGCAGACTTACCTTCGAAAATTTTGTTGCAACTAGAGAAAATCCTTCAGCGCGTAGCAGTGTACCCTTGCCATTTTTTGAACCGCTTCCCGCTTTTTAAAGCGCTCCAGATTCAAACTACTCCTATGATTTCCGATTCCCCACTCACATGTAAGATAAACCAAATATCACAAACACGTAAGGTATAAGTTTGTTGTAACCATTGGATAGAAAATTGAAACCACAATTGATTGTTACCGAAACCCCAATTAAAACACTAGTTTGCTGTAATTTCTAATTCCTCAGTATCAGTTGTTGTAGTTGAAATCCCAATTGAACGAAACCTCCATCAAACCACGTATGATAATTTCCACGAAAAACATGAAAGGTATATAATCATTCAAACAGTTCAAACACTATAAATGCTTAATTAGGATTTCACTCTGTAAAGACTAAAAATCTAGAAATAGTACCAATTTTGAAGATGGTGATCGAGTGAGAAGGATAGAAGAGCACCGATGTAGTTCTGAGACAACTTCATGGAGGAACTCGCACATCGAAATCAGTCACAGCTAAAACAGAAGACAAATGTTACATTAATCAGTAGAGAACATCACTTAAACACGTGGTAGGCACACTGCATCTAACACAAAGTATAGAATGGAAAAATTACACACCTTGCCTAGGAACTCATCATCGAACAGGCGTAGTTCTATCATTCTATCATTGAGTTCAAGCATAGTTCGAAAATGGAAAAATAAATGGAAAAATAAATGGAAAACTGAAGGGGAGAAAAGACGAAAGAAAAATGGTACCACTATGGACTCCCATCTTGCATTGTCCAACCCTCCTCCGGAAACTTCTGTACCATGACAACCAACTCCTCTGCAAAAACTACACCAGTTTGCTGAAATTGTTGCTCTCGACCATAACTCCTTACGTCATAAGCCCAAATTGAGAATCTTAAAACTTCAACTCAAGCCCTTACGGAGTCCCATCTTTCCCAATGTTAAAAGACAATGCAACAATGGCAGGGTAGGATTACCTACTTGTACAAAACAAAAAAATTAAGAAAAATTGAAAGGAGGACGTGAACAGGGAAATTTGGGAATATGGGAAGAGCGTTATGGGAATCAACCAATCCCATACCAAAAATTTTGATTTTCAGAAATAAATAGATTTCTCAAGTCACACGTCTAGGACAGAATCAGCTGAATCAATTTTCGCTCTAGCAACAAATTCACAACTATAAAGATACATAATCGAGATGGAAATGGGAGTGCCTTATCGGCGGAATGAGAGTGACGCTCCAAATAAGATGACATCGAGCTTTATTGCAGAGGCGTTGAAACAGGCTTCTGAAGGGCTCCCTGCGGCACGATTGACCGAAGTTGGGACTCCTCTTGTGAAAGTAGTTACCTAAAAAGGCAAGGACAATCAGAGCTCCGACGGCGACTGAAATCAGATCTCAACCATTTTTCATTCCATTTTTATGCTTGTACCATCCGCTCCAGTTATTGTACAACACTTTCAACACACATCACTTGTATCACCAAAAGACACTACCAATATATAAAAATCACCAAATATAACTTTCAAAATAAAATTTCAGCTTTTAAAGGAATAAAAGTTGAATGCAAGCCGTGCTCACCAAAACTACCTGCCATTTTTCATTCCATTTTTACGCTCCCAATAAATGGGCAAACAAAAAGATAGGACTAATTTTCGTTGGGGCTTAGTTACTTTATTTTGTGAAAATGATGAAGAGAATTGACTGGGATAGAGCATCAACACCAAGAGCAGTAAGCCAAGAATGCTCCTAAACGGGTGCAAGTTTTAGTCACCAGAAAATACGAAAAAAGAACATCAAAACCCATGACTAATAAATTAGATGGTTGGAGTGTCAGATAAAAATTTATATTCTCATCATAGGTTACAGTAGCTTGGTCTCTAAAAGAATTAAGTTCTAGAAAACAAAAGTATATTCTCGTCTTAAGGCATAGTACATGAGGGGTATAGGATTTTGTTTCTAGGGACCAAAGCAACTGAAAAGCTCTTTTTACATTATTGAAGTTCATCGAGTAATTCGTAGAAAACTAAACTAATAGGGAACAAATAGTAGTAGAAGACAACAATTTGGACACAAATGAAAGAAGAATAGTTTCTTCACAAAGACATAGCAGAGAGCCTTTTGTTGATCCCTAAAATAACTTAAGTATGTGAAAGGGCTCTCCCCAAATAATCAAAAAACACACACACGTGCGATACCTGTTACTTGCAAAACAACTCCAAACTAACGAATTACATGTCACTACAGAAGAGGAAAAATTAGGGCAAATGTGTAAAGAATCACACCAAAAGAAACAACATACCCACTTACCCAGATTGTTCAACCTCAAGTTTCAAAAAGTAGGAACTGATAGTGCGCTAGTATGCCTTGAAAATTACAGAGAGGAGTAAATATATTTGACAGCCTAAAACTCGGATTACCTTCGAAAATTTTGCTGCAACTAGAAAAAATCCTTCAGCGTATAGCAGTGTAGCCTTGCCGTTTTTTGAACCGCTTCCCCTTTTTTGAACCGCTCCAGCTTCAAACTGCTCCTATGATTTCCGATTCCCCACTCACATGTAAGATAAACTAAATGTCACAAACACATAAAGTATAAGTTTGTTGTAATCATTGGATATAAAATTGAAACCACAATTGATTATAACTGAAACCCCAATTAAAATACTAGTTTGCTGTAATTTCTAATTCCCCAGTATAAGTTTGCAATAGTTGAAATCCCAATTGAATGAAGCCTTCATCAAACCAGGTGTGATAATTCCCATGCAAAACATGAATGCACTAATAAAAGTCATTGGATGCGCTAATAAAAATCATTGAAATCCCAATTGTAACCATTGGATGCGCTAATAAAATCACCAAATATAAGTTTCAAAAAAGTATTTCAAAAAGCAAAGAAAAACCTTATGTCCTGCACGTGTATAACTGGAGGATGATCAAGATAACCTCTCCCACGACGGCCACAGGCACTTTATGTAGTCTTGCTTAATTTTTCTATACATGCAAGTGCAAGGAGCATATTGTAAGCAAAACCTACTCACCCCAATAGACAACTTCATCAGACTGAAATTCCTAAGTTTTTCTCTTGATATTGAAGTGGATCGGCGGCGGAGTGAAGCATAACGAAGTTCCACAACTGAAGACTCTGTTGAATGAGAGCCCCCAGGTGTTCATCTGATGGCAGCCCACTTTTCCTTCACATAAAAAAAAAAGTATAAAAAGGAGCTGGTCAGTTTTTATCGACTTCAAATCTTAATTGCCTATAAAAAGAAGTTTCATATAACAACTCTTAAATTGCCTATAAAAAGAAGTTTCATATAAAAACTCTTATTTTAGGTTCTCTATCACGCTCTATTTACCAAAACCACTACCATAAGAATGTGAACTTGCCTATACAAAAGTCGCGCAGTCATGTATTAAACAACTGCAAAGATGCAACAACTTTTGCAGCAAGCCTGATAAAATATATATATATATATATATATATATATATATATATCTTTAAGGAACAACTCAAAGATCCAACAAATTTGACTTTCTTTTAACAAAATTTGGTATCCATCGTCTCTCACTTAAAGCATTCCATTGCACTGCAACTAAAACAATTCAATTTCCATACCTAAAATGGCCTATGACAATGCACCCTTCGCATTCGAAATTCTGAAAAGAAAGAAAGAGAGCTCAGAACAGAGACACATGAAAGAATCAAAAGACCTACAAATCAGTAGAGCACAAACTCAAAATCGTAACATGGAAATCAGAAATCAACAAGATCATAAACTCTAAACCTCAAAACAGAGCCAACAACCATCAACAAACAGAACATCAATGAGCAAGATCGGAAATCCCAAACTGAAAACGCAAAAACAAAGTGAGGCCATACCTGATCGATGATGCAATACGTTGGGCCATAGCGCATCGATGATGCAATACCTGATCAATCTATATCTGATCATGTTCTATGGAGATTAAGATAAGGAAATTGGAGAGAGCGAGATAGTGATAATGGAAGATGCATGAATGGGTTTTGAAAATTGAAAGAATTTTTTCAAAGGAGAGACAAAGAAAATTGGACACGGAGAGGAATGTGAGTGGGTTTTGAAAATTGAAACGATTTTTTCAAATTGCTACTGCATGGGCATCAACACAAATCACACACACCAATGCACGCATGCACTCCTGTTTATTTATTTTTTCGGTTTATTTTTTCCGGTAAATCTCATCCGTTGGATCGAATAGATCATAACCATTGTTGTGAAAATATGTTTTCGTGTGCGCCGTTGGATCGAATTCATCTAAACTGTTAGATTAAAAATGTGTGGGGTCCACACCGTTCTGATTTGTATAATGGAAGGTCTCACACAAAGCCTATAAGATTATTTATGCTCAAAAAATGACGATTTGCCGAATAAGATGATTTACATTCTGTTGTTGACTTCCATTTTTCAATGATGCTGCCTTAAAAACAGTATTCCAAGAGCTTTACATTGTGTTATCTCCATTATGTTTTTAAATGGTTCCCCTCTGACCTTTACATTCCGTTCTTCCTTTTTACACTATTTCTAAAAAATCAAAATGATGATTTTTAGAGTATTAATGATCGAGTTAAACAACATCATTTAATATACAAACGAATGACAAGATTTTTGCTTTGTTCTTGACTTCCATTTTTTAATAATCCTCTTGTATCATAGTTCGACCAGCAAGAGTAATGACATTCCTACTCAAAGGAGAGCCCTTAAGACTGTTAAGCATCCCATCATTTCAACCCTTCCGAGTAAAGTTGTTGTACAATAACTCACTACTTTCCACCATCTCTTTCGCTCCAACAAACAAGAATGATGCTAAAAATACCAACTGATGTACAAACAAATGTAATAAATGTGCATGTGAAGCTACGTGAGTGAATGGCCATTGATGTATTCCTGTAGAAGTAAGACATTAATGGTCAAGGTGACTAAGAGACAACAGTAAAATCCAACATGGTTGGTGTTCTTTGTAAAATTAATCTCCACGTTTGAACCATTACATTATCAGTGATTGCAAAATTAAACAAAACACATCAACACTCTCCTTGCTCAGACCTAAAGCCTCAAAGAGAGTGGGATGAACGAAGTAGAAGATCAAGTTCTGTCAATCAGTCAATTATCAGGCAATGCTACAAATAAACTTGAAACCGAAAATGCCATTGAAACTGAATAAGTTAAATATGATAAGAATATTGAAATAGAGAGAAACTTTATATATTATTGTGTGTTAAATCAATAGACAAAGGCTCCTATATATACGAGAGATACAATTATAGTTCTAAACAGATTAGGGTACATAAGCCTAATCCTAAACTAACTAAGGTAATCCTAATCTTAGACAAACTAGGTATATTTATTCATTAACAGCCCCGCTCAAACTCAAGGAGGGCAAACATCGACCAACTTGAATTTGGAAACGATATCAAGGAAGCAGTCTGGAGGAGAGTTAGGCGGATACTGGCTAGGTGCTGACGTGGTGCTAATGGTGCGCTGATGTGGTACTAACGTGGCGATAGCGAAAGTACTAGCTAGGCGCTTATTTGGCCGATGACGTAGCCAGTGACGTGGCCTATGACGAAGGTACTGGTAAGGCGCTGACGTGGCTAATGAAATAGGCACTGACATGGCCTATGACGTAGGCGCTGACGGAGGCGCGTGAGCGATGACATAGATGCTGGTCGTTGGTGGTGTTGAGCACAGAAGTTGACACAAGACCGCGTGATGCAGCATGAGTGACGAAGGCGAAAGCGATTGTAGCACAGAGGGTGACACAGGCGCACGTGATGGCACATGAGGTCCGTTGGTAGCGTTTAGCACAAAGGTTGATGCAAACGCGCATGATGGCACATGCGTAACGAAGGCAAACACGATTGCAACACAGAGGCTTACACAGGCGCGTGCGATGGTGGTGCGTGCTGAACATTAACAAAATAAGAAATGGCCCGGCGGAAGGTAGGAAGGGTCAGGCTATCCGCCGGTGAACTAAAATCAAATAGATCTTAACCTATGGCTACGATACCATGATAAGAATATTGAAATAGAGAGAAACTCTATATATTATTATGTGTTAAATCAATGGACAAAGGTTCCTATATATAGGAGAGATAAAGTTATAGTTCTAAACAAATTAGGGTACTTAAGCCTAATCCTAAACAAACTAGGATAATCCTAATCCTAGACAAACTAGGTATATTTATTCATTAACAAAATATAAACCACAACTTTGTAGAATGAGATTTAAGCCTTTCTTTAGTTTCAATATACCGAATATCAAACTAATCAACCCTGAAACAACCACTTGCCCAAAAGAAGAGCCGTTCAAAAAGAAGGGTGCACCTTTTATGTTTGATAGCTACTCGAGCCCCGTACTTCCCTCTCTCCTCCCTTGCTGCTCCTGCTAATGCAAGTTTTCCCTCCTTGCTCAGCTTTTTCTTTACAAGGGCCTTAGTATTTACTCCTTGCCGGGAGAAAGAATCAAAGGAAAATACAGAGATCTCTGCACAGATTGGGAAATACTACTACGAACCTATAATTCCACAAAGATAAAGTAACCAAGTAGTATAAACTCACTTCAATATTGGAACGAAAGGAGCCTTTCAAATAACAGCAAATAAAAAATAAAAAAATATGATTTTACATCTACTTGATCATGATTGTACCTCTACTATGATTTTTTCTCTCTTCATTCTTAGGGTTATCCATTGAATAACAGCAAACATAAACGGACGCGCACCAGAAAGCAGCGGGAAAAACACACCTCAAGGGAACACCTCGTGAATTCTTAATTCTTTTCAACAATCATATTTTCGCCTTCTTTCACTGTTCAATATCAGTGATCCAGAATAGGACCAAGACTAACAGTGAATGACAGAATGAGGAAGACGAACACAAAGTCACAAACCAAATGTTGTTCCGCCCTCTGATATAGAATTGAAAACCCAAATAATGGTTTGCGTAAAATAAACAACGAAAAATAGTCCTTTATGTAAATAGTTCAGAAAAATATACAACCAATCGGATTGAAAGACAAAATAAACAACTAATCGGCTTCTTTTTACTCCTTCGATCTCATCCTACATTTTATCATACACATAGAATGCACACTTTTAACTACAAGGAAAGAGCAAAAAAAGCAGCGCGAAAGAGGAGTTACCTCGAGAGCGATCCAATTATCCAAACAAAACTCTTCAAATGTGCCTCACTATGGGAGATATGAACACAGTTGCTTATGTCCCATCTTGGCTCTTGGCTCTGTCTTTTGGCAACAAAAAAAAAATCCAAATTCAACAATACTGCAAAATTCTATCAAATTGACAAACCAAAGACCAGAAATGAGAATCCAAATCTATCAAATTGACAAACCAAAGACCAGAAATGAGAATCCAGCGCAATGAATAGGGGAAAACCATCTATTACAATACAATACAAAAAGAAACAGGATGTCTTGGAGATTGCGTGACTGGAAGAACAAAAATGGACTGAGACAAAAGGAATATACAAAAATATATAAGCGCAGAATAAACAATGCAAAATATACAAAGGAGAAGAGTAGAAATAAACAAATACCCCTAGATTGCAACATGATAACCATAGCGAAATACAAACGCTTAAGAAATTTCTTGTAGTGATCAAAAGGACCCGTCATTTGGAGAAAAATGGAATGAGACAAAAGGAAACAATAGAAAAGGATTGAGTAAGAACTTTACCATGAAACCTCTGTAAGGGATGTCTTGAAGTTGAGGCAACAAAAGGAGAGTTGTCATCGGCTTAGTACCTTATTTGGACATTGCTGCCCACGGAATCAAGAATTTGTCGTCGTGGCCGTTGTTGTTGTTGTAATCCGCCGCCGCTAGAGCTACGTTTTGCACTCCCTCGCTCCCACGCCTCATTTTTGTGTCCCCCACGTTTCCCTTGAATGTTTAATTGATTTCGGATTTTGAATTTTGAAAGGACAGTGAGAGAGTGATTTTGTATGACTGTGTTCTATTTCTGCAATTAAAAACTATTAAGTATTTACCAAAACCCCATTAAATTCTAGCCCTTGGATCAAATTAATCCAGACTGTTCATGTAAAAATGGGTTAAATGGGACCGACACCGTCCTGATTTATAATATAGATAGATAATAGAGATAAAACGCTCACCAAATATGCAAACAAAGGGCTCAGCAAATATACAAGCAACTTGATAATAAAACATGATAAAACCATAAAAATTTGATTTGAAAGTAATTTTCCTCATGTAAAATGTACTACACACAATCGACACAAAAACAAGATAGAGAAGCACATGTACTTATACAAATCCGATCGGAAAATAATACCTTTTTGAGCAGCCAAATTCCTTTTTGTTTTGTGTGCGCATGACAAAACCAAACTAAACTAAACTAAAACATACTTTACCCAATTCCGGCAGTGGTATTTAAGAGAATAGAAGCAAGATACTACATCAATATAATCCAAGGAACATAAGGAAGAAGATCCATGGTGACGAAAAAGTTCAAGTAAGATAAGTTAAAAATATACAGGACATCGGTGAATAAAAAAATTGAGTGGGATACGCAGGGGACACGACAAAATATATATTTGACACATCGAGTGCGAAATACACAGCCTATATATGTATTAATTTTTGTCTTGTCCCCCTCTCTGTCTATGTCCTTGTCCTTGATACATAAGTCATGGCTACAAAACTGAAGATATGCAATGTGATGAAACAAACATTGCAAACACGGCAAAAAGCATACGAAATACGCCATTTTTCGAAGAAATTGAACTAAAAACAAAAATTCAAGTACTAATGATAACTAACTCTTGCAAAGTTAAAAGCGAACAATTTCACCAAAAAAATAGAAAAATAAAACAACCAGAGACATAAACTTCATCAAATTAGAAAGCGATTTAGATTACTCGAGAGTGATACACCAAACATTTACAATAAGAGGTACCGTGAAGGAGCGCAACAGAGTACAATCCCATATCCACAATTTATTAATCAGAAATCAACAATGCACATTTACAAATTCCTAAATAAACCACTTGCCTAAGTACAAAATCCACTCACTAAATCTTCCATTCACATAAACAACAAAGACACATTACAGTACCAAGATAAACATGAAGTAAGACGAATAGCAATCCAGTATGAAAACCAGTGAGGTTAAATTGGTCCTCTTATTTTTTACTATGAAGCAAACCCATGAATCAAAGAGAAATCAGAAATCACAACTATCAAGATTTTTTTTCCTTAATATAAGCTATGCCTACCATTTTATTCTCATTTTTTGAACCCAAACCGGCAATACCATGAGCATAATAGAGGTAGACTATATTCTATTAATTTCTCTTGATTACGGCTTCACAAGTACCAGAGTTGCAAAGGTTCTAGGATAATACCTTGTTTACATCCTTCCAAACTTGTAACCCAATCCGAAAACTGCAATCCAAACACATTACTTTGTATAGTATTTCTCTACACTTTTAATAAACTAGAAAAAGGGGGACGTAAATAGGGAAATTTGGGAATATGGGAAGAGTGTATGTGAATTAACCAATCCCGTACCAAAAATTTCGAGTTTCAAAGATAAACAGATTACTCTACATGCATGTCCAGGAGAGAATCAGCTGAATGAATTTTCACTCTAGCAACATATTCACAACTATAAAGATATATAATCGAGATGGAAATGGGAGTAACTTATCGGCGGAATGAGAGTGCGGCTCCTAATAAGATTTCTTCGAGCTTATTTGCAGAGGCATCGAAACGGGCTTGTGAAGGGCTTCCAGCAACGTGTTGGATCGAAGTTGGGACTCTTCCTCTTGTGAAAGTAGTTACTTGAAAAAGCAAGGATACTCAGAGCTCCGATGGTGATGGAAATCAGATCTCAACCATTTTCCATTCCATTTGTATGCCTGTAGCATCTGCTCTAGTCATTGTACAACACTTTCAGCACTCGTATCACCAAAAGAGGCTATAAATATTGGGCGCTCTAATAAAAATCACCAATTAAAACTTTCAAAATGAAATTTCAGCATTTAAAGGAACCAAAGTTCAACGCAAACCGTGCTCACCAAAACTCAGTGCCATTTCCATTACGTTATCATGGGGATTTTCAAAATTGGTTTAGAATAAATTAAAGTGGTTTCACTACAATGTAGCTCCACATCTTCCAAACTACCAATTGAATTAGAGAGAAAATGATAGAACCCAATGAAGCATGTGCAAGCAAGCGCGTCCGTGTGTGTGAGAGAGAGAGAGAGAAAGACTAACAGCGTGTAACATGTATAAGAGCCGAAATTAAAAGAGCATTTTCTTTTGTACGGGAAAATGGGTAAGAAACTGTATAACAATAAAAAAAATTAATGACGAAATCACACATTAAACTCGAAGAAAAATTAATGAAAAATTAATGGGTAAGAAACAGTGTAATAATTTCAGGCTTGTAGCATCTGCTCTAGTCATTGTACATCGCTTTCAGCACGCATCACTTCTATAGCCAAAAGAGGCAATAAATATTGGATCCACTAATAAAATCACCAAATATAACTTCCAAAATGAAATTTCAACTTTTAAAGGAATCAAAGTTGAATGCAAACCATGCTCACCAAAACTCAGTGACATTTCCCACTCTATTTTTACACTCCCAATAAATGTGAAAACAAAAAGATACTGCAAGTTTCATTGGCGTTTAGTCACTTCATTTTTGTGAAAATGATGAAGAAAATTGATTTGGATAGAGCATTAACACATAGAGACATAAGCCTAAGAATGCTCCTAAACAGTGCAAGTTTATTCCTAACAAAAAAAGGGAAAAAGAAGATCCAAACCCATGACGAATAAATTAGATTGTTGCATTAGCAGATAAAAATTTACATTCTCGTCTTAGGTTAGAGTAACTTCGTCTCCAAAAGATGATAAATTATACAAAACAAACTTATATTCTCATCTTAGGTCTTAGTGCATCAGGGAGTATAGGATTTTTATTCTGGGGACCAAAATAATTGCAAAGTTCTTTCTACATTTTTGCAGTTTATCGAGTAAATTCTAGAAAACTAAATGATAGGGAACAAATAGTTGTAGGGCACAACAATTTGGACACAGATGAAAGAAAAATAGTTTCTTCACAAAGACAGAGCAGAGAGCCATTTGTTGATCCTGAAAATAACTTAACTATGTGAAAGGGCTCTCACCTAATAATCAAAAACCACACACATATGCGCGAGTAAAGAGATACCTGTTACTTGCAAAAGAACTCCAAACTACCGAATTACCTGTCACTACAGAATAGGAAAAATTAGGGCCAATGTGTAACCAAAAGAAACAACAAACCCATTTACCCAAATTGTTCAACCTCTAGTATCTTATTCAGTCTTAAAAAGCATAAGAAAAATTAGGAACTGATAGTGCGCTAGTATGCATTGAAAATCATAGATAGGAATAAATATGTTTGACACACTAAGAATCGGATTACCTTCGAAAATTTTGCTCGAGGGAAATCATTCAGTATTGCCATCAAAACCCGGCTAGAGGAAATCATTCGGCATGTACCCTTCCTACTTTTTGAACCGCTTCAGCTTCGAACTGCTTTTATGATTTTTGATTCTTCACTCACATGTAACTTAACCAAAATGTCACTAACAATTAAAGTATACTCCCCTTCCTCTAGATCTATGTGTCGAATAACTCTTACTGGTTGCCTACCCAACTATTGAAAAATCTACTCCCTACCGAAAAATATACACCCTACCTCGCTAATAGGTTTGTTTCACCTCCAGGTTATCTCATAATACGATCGTGAAGACTCGGTGAACTGCATTGAAACTGAAACAAAGAAATAGTGATTGCATGTTCCAGTGACAAAGTCGAGTCCCAATTAGGGAATAGAAAATTCCTAAAAATGAGTATGTTTTTTAGTTGAGTTTTCAAAATAAATTCTTTTTTCTAATCTTTTATGCAAGATGAATGTCCAAATCTTCTCACCAAAGTAACAAAAAAATTCAATAAAAGTGAAAAATGATCTAAATTAGAAGTTAATTTTCTAGACATCCAGACATGCAATACAACAAACTAGAATTTTTTTTGTTCGTATCATTACCTAAAAATAGATTTCAGTTGGGGTGGACAAAGTGAGATCCTGCTTTTGGGGGACTTCTTTCATCGTGGTTTTTTGTCCCAGTTTCGAACTCATGATCAATGGGTCATATGAACAATCAAGCAAGGTGGTCCCATCATACCTTTTCTCCTTCAGTAGACATGGCCACCGCCACAACCGAAATTCCTGCATTAGAGGGTAGACGTCAATCAAATAGGCTAGTGTTAACCAGTGAGTGAAAATGATAAAGGACTCAAAATATGAATGTCAATCCAAACGGCTTATATCTTTGCATTTGAATAGTACATTGCTTCAAAATGTGTCTTCAGAGTTTGATAATGAGGACGAGAAAATATTAATGGCTTTCGAACTAAAGTCATAGAACTGGTTGCACAATCCAACCAAACAATTTTGGGCTTGCTTTGCTTCTCCTTAATAGTGAAAAGAGGGCTTAGTGCAAAGCTTCAGGGCGTGAAATATAAACCCAGTGAATTCGCACAGACAACTTTATCCGACTGAAATTACTCAGTTTTGCTCTTGATATTGAAGTGGATCGGTGGCGGATCTAAATCACTAAAGTGATACGAAGTACAACAAGAAAATCAAAACAACAACAATATACAATTCGATATGAACTTTTATTGATGAATCATACATGTCCTGATCGAGCAGCAAATTTAAGCAAAAACCCACATCTTCCACCAATTGGAACCATAGAAAAAGAAATCAACAAAACGTGATATTCAACCGTCTAGATTCAAATTACTTGGTACCGATTTTTCCTCCCATGTTCCATGTAGCCATGAAAATGCTGAATATGAGAGGGAAAAAGCATACCATTCAATGGAAAAAGCAATTTAAAAGCAAAGAAAAACCTTTTGTGTTGCACATTTATAACTTGAGGATGATCAACATAACCTCCCCCACGATGGACGTGGAAACTTTATGTAGACTTGCTAAATTTTTCTATACATGCAAGTGCGAGAACCATATTGTAAACAAAATCTACTCACCCCTATAGACAACTTCATCTGACCGAAATTCCTCAGTTTTTCTCTCGATATTGAAGTGGATCGTTGGTGGAGTGAAGCATTAGGAAGTTCCACAACTGAAATCTTAATTACCATAACTGAAGGCTCTGTTGAATGAGAGCTTCCCAGGTGTTCATCTGGGGGCAGCCCAGATTTCCTGCACATCAAAAAAAAAAAGTAAAAAAAGGAATGAACTTGTCAGTTTTTATCAATGATTTAAAATCTCAATCACCCATAAAAAGAAGTTTCACATAACAACTCTTACTTTAGGTTTTCTATCATGTTCTATATACCAAAACCACTACCATAAGAAAGTTAACTTGGCTATTTAGAAGTCGCGCATTCATGTACTAAACAACTGCAAAGATGCAACAACTTTTATAGCAATCCATATAAAATATATATATATCTTTAAGGAACACCTCAAAAATCCAACAACTTTTACTAGCTCTTTGCCATCTTTATCTTTTTTGTTTTTGAAGTATTATTTTTGCCTTTAGTCCCCAAAGTGTTAAACAAAGTTTTATTTAAGTCCCCCAATATAATACTTGCCGTAAAATTCCATAAAAATACCGTGTTTGATAGAAACTTTCGATGGAGTTAATTATGAAGATGACCTAGATACATATATTGAATGTCAAGAACTAAATGGACACAATTTTTATATTGGGGACCAAAATGATACTGCAATAATACTTTGGGGACCAATACTATCTATTTGGCTTATGGCTCTTAATATTTTTTGAGTTTATTAATTTCTATTTTTTTTGCATTTGTTAGTTTTACATTAATTTTTTTTTATGAATTATTGGTTCGTCTTGACGAAAAAAAATTTAAATGTATAATTCACAAAAGCTCATTTTTCGTGTTTTCTGAGTTTTTTTTTGAACTTTTAGACGTAATTTTTTATTTTTCTGAAACCTCTTGTTCAGATGAATCAATAATCCACAAAAATTGACGCAAAATGAAAAATTACAATAAAGTTTTAAATAAGAACAAAAAAATAATTAAACAACAATCAAATAAGAACGACAGTCTAATACTACAGGAACACTTCTAAGTGTATTAAATATACTAAATATACGAGTCTGACATGTTTAGTTTGATGTTCACTTAGCACGCATGTTTTGTAATTTGAAGTTACCATAACCTATGCATATATTACCATTGTATGCATAAATGCCTTCAAGGCACCTTGCAAACACCATTTATCCATGGCAATACAAGAAATATACTATGGAATATCGATACTTTGGCATGTCCTCACATACTTGAAATGAAAATTAGATGAATCTGACACTTAAGACACATACACCCGCAGCCAAGTCCAGATGACAGCTTTTTGCCAATTATCCAAGCTTAGAGGTGAAGAAAATTGATGCGATTTTTTTTTTGGAGAGCGTTGTGTTCATCTTTATCCCTTTCCTAATGCTTAGCTTTTGGGCCTAGAGGTGATCGAATCAGCATTGCAGTATGGGTCTTGGGTTCAACATCTGTAGCACCCAGGGGTCTTCTGTGCACCCACTATGCGTCGAAACAACGTAGTTTAGTACAAAATGACGTCGTATTGATTTGGCATAGTGAGGGCTGCTGTGCGGAGCTGCACAACAAGCCCCCCCCAAATCCAAGTGGAAGACCAGGTTGCACGTCATAGTGCATGTTAGGGAGCTTGATACCATTGTTCGGACCTTCCCAACAACTTAAGCTTTTGGGACAAGTCATCATCTAACAAAAACAAAATACTCTTGAGAACCCAGCAGAAGCAGAGTAGGAGGTCATATATCTTTGAGGCTTTAGTAACACTCCACAAAAAGAAAATGAGCCATTTACAAATTCTTCACGACTTCTCATAACCCCAAAGCAGTTTTGTTTGAGAAAAGCTAAAGGGAAATTTCAATTCTGGAACTTGGCTGCTTCATTTGCTCAATGTTTTAGCAAGCCCAGAGGAGAGGATAAAATTCAACCCCAAGTCTAGGTAGGCTGTCTAAATAAAGAGTCAGTTTACTTGGTTTCCCTTGTGTAAAACAGAAGGAAGTTCTAGGTTTCAGGTTAACCCTTCATTTCCCCTTCACTTTATCATGTTTCCCAAGCCAGGCAGCTGTCTAAATATGAGTCGTTCAAGTTTGCCTATGGCTACTTCTAACTAATGAAGTAAAAACAAGGTGGCGTAAACATTAGAGAGTACTCTTACCTGAATCCGAACGGATGGGTTTTCTCTAACACAATCCCTTAACCAATTTATTGTCAATGGTAATGAAGGAATCACTGCACTGCAAGCAAAATTTCTGGCCGCAGGATTGCAATGAGAAGAATCCTCATAGAGGAACTCGCGGGGTGGCAAGTTTGGTGGGTCATCCATCTTGGAACTCATGTCAAGCACAGCATCTACTTATGAATCCGAACAGAAAAAAAAACGAAAAGAAAAATCAAAGCTTGGTCAAGTCAATATTCAAAAGATTAGGCACTAGCAACATTATCAAGTGTATGTCTAAGTAGAGATGATTGTTTTTAATGAGCTCCACTCATATGTTTTTAATGAGCTCCACCCATATGGTCGTTGGTCACCTTTCCTATAGCCAATAGTATCGAGTAATTTGACATACATACAAGCAGCCCATTGTACCAGCAGTTAAGTCCATCTTTTTGTTTCCAAATATGAATCAATGGTCATTATCGTGTTACTCACCAGAAACTAAGGATGTCCCTTAGTTGTACATGTGTCTAGGTTACTTAAAGTGTATATGTACTCCAGTAGGCCGTATGAATATGTTACCTTCTGAAATACCGAAACAAGAAGAGAGAGCACGAAGCTTGATTAACATTATGCTACTATAAAGCTTTTGTTCAAGAAAATATATGGGCGCAGACTTCTGGTTAACCAACTACAGGTGTCTTTAAAATCAACAGAGGTACAAAGTCTGACCATTACCTCAAAGTATTAGACACTGAATAGATAGAACTCAACTCAGCCACTTTACAAGGTGTCTCTAGGTCGCTGGGACTGGGTGTTTGTACATGTATAGGTGATAGGGAAAAGGACGGGATATCGTATCTGATCCTGAACGATATTTTTATTCATGTAAGATATTTGATCCTGAAATAAAGTTTGATAAATTCTGGTCTAGGGAAGAAAAACAAAAGACAGCTGTTTCTTCAAAATTCAGTAGTTTGTGGTGTGCTTAGCTAGCTTAAATGAGGTTTAAGAGAAGGAGATGTCTTCTTTCTAGTGCTGTCCAAGTTCAAACCAATAATAATTAAAAATATAAACTTCGGCACAAACTCATAAACAAGAATAAGATTGGAATAAAAAGAAGCAATTAAGCAGAGGTAATCACCTTTGCCATGAATTATCCTCTCCCATATTCTCTGGAGGTTGAGTTGCCATGACAAATCCCTAACAGCAATATCTGATGGAATGACTGAGGCGCCAAAAGTGACCTTGTTGTATGTTGACATACTAGGCACAAAAATGGCTTTAGATAAGCGAGTACCTGAGAGAGTTAACGCCAAGTCCACAACATGTCAGTGCTCCCATTGGCACAAGACTAGCAACAATGGGGAAACTATCTAGAACAAAACATCAGAGGAAAAACTTAGAGACAAAAGTAAAAATTTTGAAAACAAGGCAGACCTGGTAAGCTTCTCGTATCCTATCTGGCTTTCCTAAATCAACATAAAGTTGGTAATATGAGACTATAAGAGTGACCTTTATCATCTCTAGGACTTTTATTGGCCATTATAACTTTTTGTTTCTCCTCTTTTGGCCAAAGGCTAGAAAATCCCTCAAATAAGTCGGGAGGATGCAATAATGCCTTCACAGACACCAAACTTGGTCAGATGGACAGACACCTCAGTTTATAAAGACTGGATAAGAAAGAAGAAGCACGTGGATTGGATAGTGAGGGGCAAAAGAAGGCAATGTTCGACTCTGAAATCAACAGCAATATAATCCTTGTAGAGCAAAATGGCAAAGCAAGATTTCAGTATCCAAACACAAATAGTTGAGCTATCTCAGTATTGTGAAGTTTCAGATGTCAAAAGAACCCATAGGTACTTGAACATTCAGAGAGTTTCAAATGTGCAGGACGAACAAAAACATTCACAGGGAGACGACTTACATATGATAGCTGGTAGTATCACAAGAAGCAATACCTGAGGAAGCACATGTATGCACAAGCTGTGGAAGAAGGATTTGGGGGTCTCTCACCTCCATGCAATTAAACAAAAGAATCTGCAACGTATGCACATTGACACATTGTACATGAGGTTTCATGCCAATGAACCAATACTATTTCTGTGTACCCAAAAAAATAGAACACGATTAAAAAACTGAAATTTCCTATCAACTTATTGCAGTGGAATTTACCGGTTTTGATATTTTGTCCGATTCTTTCTCGTTTTTGGGGTGACAATACCCGTTTCTGCATAGGTCCTCCACATTCCCAACTTTACAAGAAGAAGATGCTGATGGCAGATTCTTCTTCACTTTCACAGCATTTGAGAACCATCTGGCACAAACCTCCATGCTCTCTGGACTATGAGCTCCATCCAGGTAGAAAACTAGATCTCCAGAAGAGCTTGCCATCACTTCTGAAGAAGTGTGAGACTTCTGAACACGAGCATGAACAGTTTGAGCCCTTCAAGAAAGATGTGCAGTTGAAAGGCCTCTGAGAAATGCCTCCGGCAGGTCATTTTCCTGGCTTTCCTGATTTGACGTTCAGAGCAAAGCGAGCATTTTATTAATTTGCAACCAAAATGGATGTAACAGTAAATACAATATGAAGAATAAATAGGCTTATATTTCGATAACAGGTTCACCTTTCGATCCAAGAAGATAAATTACTTATGTTTTACCAGGGGAAAAAAAGGAAGAAACATCGTTGTTGGTATTTACTTTAAGAGCAGAAAATTGCAGAACAAGAAAGCATAAATCACCTACATCAAAGCATAATGGGCATTTTGAATGGTTGATGCAATGTATTACCAAAATGGACTTCCAAAGATGTTACTTGTCATTAGGTACATCAACCCACTTGATAGCATTGGACTCTAACTAATTCTACGCATTAAATCCTCTTTCCTTCTTGTGAAAACCATTTTTTTATCCCCCTCTCTCCCTCTAAGAAGAACCCTGAATTATCTCTCTCATACTCCTAGAAAGGAGAGTTTGAACTCTACCAAACTTATTCAGTCGCAGACAAAACAAAAACTGCAAGTACAGATAATTTCAATTTCTAGAAGTGCAACGGAAACTATTTATTCCAACCAGCAAAATGTAATTCTTACAAAAAAAAAAAAAAAATTAAGGTCATATGGAAATAGCCAGCACACTAAATCAGGCAGGAAAACCTCAAGTTCAAAAAAGCTAATATGGAAAATTGGTGTTCAAACTTTCAAAATAAACATAAGATGGGACTTCAAAAAATGAATGAAAGAGACATAAAATGGGACAGAGGGGGTAGTCCTTACAATAACTATGGTGCAAGGATGCGCGGAATTTATCTAACATTTTGGAATAGCTTTTCCCAGTTCCCTGTACTTCGAAGCCAGCTTTTGCAAAGGGAAACAGCGAGCCCAGCATTGATGAACTGGTGATCACCAAACAAGCTCAGCTCTAGGCCACCCAGTGTTTTAGGGTCGAGTGGTGCCACTACTTCCAAAGGAACCTGCAATTGGAAAGAACAAATTAAATGGAAATGTTGCCACATAATTAAAAATACCATTTTTAGAAGTTACATAATAATGGTGCAATGGATATTAATAACGGTAACTGAATAATAATGATTACGTATCTTCCTGTTATAGACTCATATACCCAAAAAAATGCCAATTGTCACTCCCCAGAACTTTAATTTGGTTTCATGTTCTCCCATTTTGATCTCCAATTATCCCATCTCTACAGGGGATAAGGATATAATATACATAGAAGACCATTATAAACGTATGGCACCATTCATATAAGTAGATTGCGTACGACAGTCAAATCTGCACATCTGCAGATACAATCTATCATCCCAAGTAAGCGACAGGAAAGGTAACATATGTATGTCCACAGACATATAAACAACACTGCATACAACAGTTCTCATATATGTAATCACTTATAGAAATACAAGGATATAATATGGATAAAGAAATCAATTCCTCCATCTGATCAAATTTGCATGACTTTGTAGGATTACATTTGCTGCACACATACTGCCTTCAGCCTGAAATTCAAGAGTAAAAGAAGATACACAGATATGGGGGTATTTCCAAAGCGATGTGAGGAATGATACCTGGGCAGCAAGCAATGAAGGGTAATTTCTCCAACACATACTTTTAAATGAGTTCAGATGATTACATGCTCAGAGTATGATCTTTCTCAAACAACAGGTACCGAGGAAGGTTATATTACCATCCGTTCGCTGGCCCTCTCCCGAAGAACATCCATCGCTTCAGGAAGTTGTGGCACAGTGAATGCAGGAATTTGAGGCTTCAGGAGCAGGGAAGACATCAAAACCGAATTCAGAAAATACTTAAAAATAAAAACTGGAAATGCGATACTCTCAATAGTACTTTAGCTCTAATGCTTCATCACCAAGAAAAAACATTTTTGTGCTAGCATTTGCATGAGAGTTCTGTACCTTGAAAATTCCAGCTTTGTGTGAAGCAATCTTTCCAAGGGTGTCTCCTATATAATATTACTGTTAACTTCCAAATTAAAAAACAGCCATATATCATGTACCCTATGGTTCTTACTAGTAAATCTTTCAATAGCATAAAGAAAAAAATCAAACAAGGAAAATAGAAAGAAGTGCACAAAAAATGTGACGGCGTTAACTGGAATGTAAGTAGACAATGCAACATCCCAACAGAGTAAACATGGAAATGCAGTCCAGAGGAAACTATATAGACCAGTGGAAAAAAAAAAAGGAGAAGGCTGAAACAATCAGAAGTGGACGCACCCAATGCTTCAATGTGATCCATACCCAAAGGAGTGATGCCACAGACAACAGGTTTCTTGATCTGCAAGATCATTATGAAGTATCAACTATCATGGATAACAAAGACTTGGTTTCTATACTCCTCCCATACGAAACACGAAAAAGAAAAAGAAAATTGGAGTTGAACTCTATGCTATTATCAGAAAGAAATTATTTTGACTAGCTATTCATGTAACTTGGGAAGTCAGTCAGTCTAGGTGAATCTAGAAGGATATGCATTACCACATTTGTTGAGTCCTTTATCCCTCCAAGACCAACCTCAATAATAGCAACATCCACTTGCAAGCAGAAAATTACTGTCATGAACGGACATATAATAACAGAACAAGAAGTCAAAGGAAAAAAGTCACAAAAACTATAACAGCCAATATTCTACTCATAGAACACAAAAATATCCATAAACAGTCAGAGATGCTAGATGGGCCAAACAAAAATGTTGTGTCAAAAGCAATTTAGAAATAAGGTCAAAAATATCAAGGATACGAGGGCCATATTACATGGATCCAGGTATGGGTGTTAAGTGTGAATACGTAGCTAAGTGTCTTATCATATCCTTCTACTTCTCATGTTTAATTTTGCGGTAAGGTTCTGAAGTGAGGAAAACCACCAATTAAAAATGACAGACTGAAATAAAAGTTAATTGCATCCTATGCCAGAACACGAGTAAAAAAACCCTAAACAGGCAGAAATAGATTTGTTCCTTTGTCCCCCATATTTGTAAGTGAAGGAAGAGAGGAAGTGGAAAACATATATGGAATTTATCAAATGGAACATATGGGAACTATATTATCTATCCTAGTTTAGGTAACATTGAAATTTGCTGATGATGAACATTGAGGTTAACCAGTTATGGCAATTAGCACATACAGGGCAACAAGCACCAACATATATAAGCACCAAAACAGCTATGGGGATAATATCCATAATGAAAAAAGTGTCTGTCAATTAACTCTCTCATACCACATAAAGACACTTGAACGAAAATAATTTACTTTCAAGAAAAGGAACTGGATCTGGAGACAGTACCACACACCAAAGTGCACTTTGGGTCACTTTTAACTAAGCCCTCTTCATTCAGTGAGGATTCACAAGAATCTAGTAATGCACAAATACCTACTTTTATACCAGTTCGTTGGTTCCATGCTACTCTAGAATGCCCAAAACTTCAAATGTCAATTTGTCCACATTAGACAACTAGATAAGAGGATATTGGAACACTCAAAACTTGAAGAATTCATCCAGTTTAAGACCCCACAACAATTGATAGACGGTTGATTTTTTCAACTAACAATAAGAGAATCATTCAAATTTTATTTCTAAAAATTTTGTCTTATTATTTCTTCCTTAGCTTGTATCTACACTTTATTTTCCAAGAATAGCTACATAAAGTATAACCTTCACAAGGAATTGCTTTCAGTCATTCCAGTTTTTAGGTGGTTACTTGAATAATAAAGAGGATTCAAAGGTACAACTCATATGAAGATGGTAACCTTTTCACAATGATTCACCTCTACACAAGACACCAAAAATCTTTATACAAAGAGCCGAAGAAAAAATATTCGACAACATTACAGTTACACACCAAGACCCATATTTGGTGTTCTCTGACTATACATGAAGATTTTCAAGCAAAAATGCTTTTTAACCCAATTACAACTGCCTGAGCAGTTAAGCATACTTTCATAGAACTAAAAATCGAGGCCCTTGATAGAGCGGAAAGGCAAAAAAAGAATAGACAACTCCAATTGGTTGGCACATGAGGCTTAGGTTGGTTTGGACTAAAACTCTACTGCAATTCAAAGTAAATAACTCACCATTTCAGGTACCAATGTTTTAAATGCCAATACAGCAAGTAGGTCTTCTTCTTCAACTATGCATGTGCAGCGAACAATAACATTATATAACCAAATTACAGTGGCCTAACCAGTAAGAAAAATTTCATACAAAGAATTAGTATCACAGCAATTCAAACAGCTGACCTTTTCAGATATGAATATCTTAAATGCCAATACAGTTAGAAACTGGAAAAGTGGAGGCATTGGCAAGTCCTCTAAAACGTTTTCCTGCAAATTGCAAATTTTCCAAATCAAGGCATATCCACTACGAGATTGTTATGCTCAGACAGGTTTCAATTGCAGAAGATGCTTTAATATAGAAATAGCTTCCAATAGTCAGGCTGGAATCACTCCACAGTTTCCAGAAATCCTCGAAAGGCGAATAATCAAGCAAATTATACGGAATTTCCTCCCCAAGTCTATGATTTTCATCGTCTCAATCTAGCAATGAGCCTCCTGGATTCCATAGAATGTATCCCTCTAGACCAGAGATTTCTAGTGTACTTTGTCATTGATTGCATATTCTGTCAAAATTGAAAATATCTGATCACCTATTTTTTAAAGATACGTTACAAGAGAACTTCAGATGAAGTGTACAAAAAGTCATGTCCAGTGGACTACGCTAGAACAATAGATCATACAATAAGTACTTCTTTCTTAAAATATGTGGCAAACAGGGTCTGAGGCTAAGTAACTAAAAGACCACAATATCACTAGATTTAGAAATTTCTACAGTAACAAACGACTTAAACTCCAGACACCTGCTAATCCACTGTGTCCTCGTTAGTCTAGTGGAAAAAAGGGCGGCATTTGAAACAACAATCATGCGGATGGAAGTACTTCTTCCAGCTGAGGACATGCCTCTGCCTTTGTTGTAAAGATCGCATCATACATTCATTGCTTGTCTCTGGACAAAGTTAGCATTGACAGTTCCAAACCCAGTACAATTACCAGCAAAAGCAGGTCTCGCAAGTGAAACTAGAAACCATACAAATAACCCCATAGTATTCCCAGTGAAGCCAATCGGGCAGCTCAATTGGACTGCTATGAAATAGGTATGTTTCTAGTTTCAGTGCATAAAAACCAAACTTTTCGTGCAAAAAACTGGCCTACTTTAGAGAGAGCAATATTTCTAGAAAGAAGATAAAGATGATATAATGTTATTAGTCACAGGAAAGCACATGTTACCTTCAATTGGTCCCAACAATCCCAAAAGTAGAGTAAAAATTTATCTTCTGATATGTCCAACCTACACAACCAATTTGAATACTGTATCAAATAACTATTTTGCAAGTGTAGATATCGAACTTTTACAACGGAAGACCACAATTCAACCAAGCAAAGACCATCCATTGACAAGTCCATAATTATTGACATAGTAATCTGGTCGTGGTTCATATCAAAGTTGTAGCTTCCACAGGCATTAAGGGATGCGGCAATATACATCTTGCCTTTCTTCTTGCTTCCTTACTTCGTTTTTTTGTTCTTTTGTTTTTTTGTAGGGGGTGTGTGCGTATGTGTTTTTTTTGGGGGGGGGGGGGTGTTGTTGTTTTGTAGATCAAATGTACACAAAAGAAAGAGGAAGCATTTGCCACACAGTAACAGAAGGCGATGCATTTGAATACTGACCCATCCAGACGAAATCTTTCTCTCACATCAATTAGGTGGGGGGGAAGTAAAGAGTCCAGTTCTGAAACCACATTCTCGTAAAATTGCTTCACAGAACGTGCATGTTGAACCCTGTTATATAAATTGCATTAGCAGAGTGGAAAGAGCTTAGACAAATATATGCATTACATTCGGTCACCATAACACATTAGAGCTTACCTGTAAAGCAACTAATAGAAATGTTAACCAGCAACATTTGAGGAACCTACACTATTCCAGGGTGTGCAAAAAAAAAAACTCTAGCGATATTGTTAGCTGAAAAAATTGATTTCTAGAGAAGTTATGATGTGCATCACATTGTCAATAAAAATCAGGTTAGCATTAGATGAAAATCAGGAGTGCCGGATGGTAGATGAATCTCTCTCTCTCTCTCTCCCCCTCGATGTGTACATATATACATATACATACATACCTCTATAGAGATATTTACCTCTGTGTGAGAGATATACAGAGATAGCTGTCTGTCAGAATTTGGGAACCATGGCTAAGAAAAAAAAAAAGAATTTGGGAACCATGGTTCACAGCGTTTTGACTTTGGAATATCAAAAGGCGCTGCTGAAAGCTGGAGAATTGATGAAGGCGCAGGAAAATGCAACTACTTCAATGAACTCTGGTTTCTTTCTTTAACCACGCCCCCCCCCCCCCCCCCCCCCCCACACACACACACCCACACACCCCCAAACAGTTCGAAGAGGAAAAGATAAAAGCTAAGGTGCCAATAATCCCAGGCTTTGCAATGTGCCAATAATCGTAAATAAGAACTGTATGAAATTAGAGAGAAAAACAAAATGGTTATGCCTATACTTGCACAGATGTGATGGATATTCTACATCTGCAAGGATTTTGCTCCACAAAAGTTCACATGAAACTCAATAGTGATATTTCTACCGATACTTTGTCCCCGGGAATTTCAGTCATTAAAGGCTCACAAATAGTTGCCCATACGTACGAACTGCAGAACTAAGTCCTAACTTAGTTTGCCACATGAGATACCATGTATCCATTTGGGAACTCCATGTGCAATCTATATCTGTTTTTCTAGGTAGGATTCAGTTTTAACGTCTAACAGATTTCCAGGTCAAACACCATGTATTCAGTCATTTCATCATGGCAAACTAGAATTGATGTCGTACAAGATTTTAGCAACCATAGCTGAATAATTGCAAGGAAAAACAGGTCATCTAGGTGAGATTATGAGAATAATACGAAGGATAATCTGATTCATCAACCACATACAATTGTGATAGCTTAGAACTGGAGGTACCTTTCCTTTAGTTCCAGCAACATGGATAACGTTAAGGTCGGCTATATGTTCCTCCAAGCCTAAAATCTGAAATGAAAGTAAATGTTCTCTTTAACAATTCAAATAGAAAATGTCTTCGCGTACCTTTCAACAGAACAAAATCATATTCCAGCTACCAAGTGGAACAACCATGAAAATTTGACACAAAGGCATTAGTTCAACCACTATGACAGACAAAAAGGTGTTCAATGAAAGGATGCAAGAAACTGTATAATCACATCCTCGATGCACAAGTGTAACACTCAGTTCTGACACAGTTGAGTTTGAAAAATGGGTGGTACAATGGTAAAGGAGATCAGTCTAAAGCTTTTATGAACGTGGTAAAATAAGAGAATTCCAAGCCACAAATTAACAGGTCAGTATTAGGGACTCGAAAATAGAACATATCGACATTCAATACTAATATGCAATGTCAAAAAAGAACTCCTTGCCTCTCCCATGACTTTCCGGACCAACCAAACCAGATCTTCCCTCACAATTCTCAGTGAACTCCAAAAAGGAGCTCATGCACAAAAATTATTTGGATTGCACCTTCAGCCCGAACCCCCACTCCCACCACAAACATACACAGTGCATAAGGATTTAGTAAGATAGTTTTGCTGGCAATATTGAACCAAGCTGATATTTCTCTCAAGTCAAGAACTGTATTGGTTGCTGAGCCAAAAAAAGAACTGCATTGGTTTCGTAACTTTGGTACAAATATTCAAGATCAAAAGCTAATTGATAATGAGTGGAGCTTTGGCATGACAAGACTTAGAGAATATACAAATAACAGCCATAGCTCATAGAACTGTTAGTTCATGTGATAAATTTTGAAGAGTACTAAAAGAAGTTCAACAAATATCAATCACTAAAAAAAACTTGCTCTCTTTTCGATAATCAATAAAACTCTAGGGCTACTCCTATGTCATCACATTTTAGACCATGTCACCTTTCACGTTCTCGTTCTTATTCCTCATATGAGAAAAATTCCATGTGCCCCGTAACAAAGGTTGAACGAATATGTAAGGTCATGAATGTGGTAAAATAAGATAATTTAACAAGGGAAGAGAAAAGCGGACTCTGGTTCTACTTAGCCAGAGGGTGAAGCAAGTTCAAGTGTACACATAGCAAGTTGGCAATTCTGACATTTGTGATGAATCATACATCCTGATTGTGAGAGGAAATCTAAATACATTCTCTTCTCAATTGTAAGGAGTGTTAAAAGTTTACCTTAAGATACACTGACATCCTTTCCAGTTTTTCGTATGTACCCCCAACAGGAGTTTTTTCTCCACGTTTTTGGCGAGTAATGAGAGAGGAAAGTGCTTCCATGGCAGTTTCATATGCAGCAGATGAAAGAGGGAAATCACTCCTGTTTTCTTTGACGCTCCCATTTCTTCCCGGTCTATCCATGATTTCATATGAGATCCTTGAATACTTAAAACCTGAATATTATACTAAAAGAAGTAACTCTTGCAAAGTTAAAACCGAAGAATTTCACCAAAAAAACAGAAAAATAAAAGAACCATAGACATAAACTTCATCAAATGAGAAAGCAATTTAGATTTCTTGGGACTGTTACACCAAACATTTACAATAAGAGGTGCCATGAAGTAGCGCAATGGAGTACAATCCGATATCCACAATTTATCAATCAGAAATCAGCAATGCACATTTACAAATTCCTAAATAAACCACTGACTAAATACAAAGTCCTCTCACAAACTCTTCCATTCACATAAACAACAAAGACACATTCCAGTACCAAGAAAAACATGAAGTAAGACGAAATGCAACCCATTATGAAAACCAGTGAGGTTAAACTTGTCCTCTTATTTTTTTACTATGAAGCAAACCCATGAATCCATGTGAAATCAGAAAAACAACTGTCAAGATTTTTTTCCTTAATACTCTATAAGCTATGCCTACCATTTTATTCTCATTTTCTGAACCCAAACCGGCAATACCATGAGTATAATAGAGGTAGATTATTCTGTTAATTTCTTTCGAGTACAGCTTCACAATTACCAGAGTAGCAAAGCAAAGTTTCTAGGATAATACCTTCTTTACATCCTTCCAAACTTTTTAACCCAATTCGAAAACGGCAATCCAGGCACATTACTTTGTATACTATTACTCTACACTTTCCCTACACTTATAATAAACTGGAAAAAGGCGGACGTCAATAGGGAAATTTGGGAATATGGGAAGAGCGTATGGGAATCAACCAATCCCGTACCAAAAATTTCGATTTTCAAAGATAAACAGATTTATCTAGTCGCACGTTTAGGAGAGAATCAAATGAATCAATTTTCACTCTAGCAACACATTCACAACTATAAAGATATATACTCGAGATGGAAATGGGAGTAGCTTATCGGCGGAATGAGAGTGAGGCTCCAAATAAGATTTCTTCGAGCTTGATTGTATAGGCGTCAAAACGGGCTTCTGAAGGGCTTTTGGTGGCGCGATAGATCGGAGTTGGGACTCCTCCTCTTGTTGAGATGAATCAATAATCCACAAAAATTGACGCAAAATGAAAAATTACAATAAAGTTTTAAATAAGAACAAAAAAATAATTAAACAACAGTCAAATAATAACGACAGTCTAAATACTACAGGAACACTTCTAAGTGTATTAAATATATTAAATATACGAGTCTGACATGTTTAGTTTGATGTTCACTTAGCACGCATGTTTTGTAATTTGAAGTTACCATAACCTATGCATATATTACCATTGTATGCATAAATGCCTTCAAGGCACCTTGCAAACACCATTTATCCAAGGCAATACAAGAAATATACTATGGATATCGATACTTTGGCATGTCCTCACATACTTGAAATGAAAATTAGATGAATCTGACAATTAAGACACATACACCCGCAGCCAAGTCCAGATGACAGCTTTTTGCCAATTATCCAAGCTTAGAGGCGAAGAAAATTGATGCGATTTTTTTTTGGAGAGCGTTGTGTTCATCTTTATCTCTTTCCTAATGCTTAGCTTTTGGGCCTAGAGGTGATCTAATCAGCATTGCAGTATGGGTCTTGGGTCAACATCTGTAGCACCCAGGGGGTCTTCTGTGCACCCACTACGCGTTGAAACAACGTAGTTTAGTACAAAATGACGTCGTATTGATTTGGCATAGTGAGGGCTGCTGTGCGGAGCTGCACAGCAAGCCCCCCAAATCCAAGTGGAAGACCAGGTTGCACGTCATAGTGCATGTTAGGGAGCTTGATACCATTGTTCGGACCTTCCCAACAACTTAAGCTTTTGAGACAAGTCATCATCTAACAAAAACAAAATACTCTTGAGAACCCAGCAGAAGCAGAGTAGGAGGTCATATATCTTTGAGGCTTTAGTAACACTCCACAAAAAGAAAATGAGCCATTTACAGATTCTTCACGACTTCTCATAACCCCAAAGCAGTTTTGTTTGAGAAAAGCTAAAGGGAAATTTCAATTCTGGAACTTGGCTGCTTCATTTGCTCAATGTTTTAGCAAGCCCAGAGGAGAGGATAAAATTCAACCCCAAGTCTAGGTAGGCTGTCTAAATAAAGAGTCAGTTTACTTGGTTTCCCTTGTGTAAAACAGAAGGAAGTTCTAGGTTTCAGGTTAACCCTTCATTTCCCCTTCACTTTATCATGTTTCCCAAGCCAGGCAGCTGTCTAAATATGAGTGGTTCAAGTTTGCCTATGGCTACTTCTAACTAATGAAGTAAAAAAAAGGTGGCGTAAACATTAGAGAGTACTCTTACCTGAATCCGAACGGATGGGTTTTCTCTAACACAATCCCTTAACCAATTTATTGTCAATGGTAATGAAGGAATCACTGCACTGCAAGCAAAATTTCTGGCCGCAGGATTGCAATGAGAAGAATCCTCATAGAGGAACTCGCGGGGTGGCAAGTTTGGTGGGCCATCCATCTTGGAACTCATGTCAAGCACAGCATCTACTTATGAATCCGAACAAAAAAAAAAACGAAAAGAAAAATCAAAGCTTGGTCAAGTCAATATTCAAAAGATTAGGCACTAGCAACATTATCAAGTGTATGTCTAAGTAGAGATGATTGTTTTTAATGAGCTCCACTCATATGTTTTTAATGAGCTCCACTCATATGGTCGTTGGTCACCTTTCCTATAGCCAATAGTATCGAGTAATTTGACATACATACAAGCAGCCCATTGTACCAGCAGTTAAGTCCATCTTTTTGTTTCCAAATATGATCAATGGTCATTATCGTGTTACTCACCAGAAACTAAGGATGTCCCTTAGTTGTACATGTGTCTAGGTTACTTAAAGTGTATATGTACTCCTGTAGGCCGTATGAATATGTTACCTTCTGAAATACCGAACCAAGAAGAGAGAGCACGAAGCTTGATTAACATTATGCTACTATAAAGCTTTTGTTCAAGAAAATATATGGGCGCAGACTTCTGGTTAACCAACTACAGGTGTCTTTAAAATCAACAGAGGTACAAAGTCTGACCATTACCTCAAAGTATTAGACAATGAATAGATAGAACTCAACTCAGCCACTTTACAAGGTGTCTCAAGGTCGCTGGGACAGGGTGTTTGTAAATGTATAGGTGATAGGGAAAAGGACGGGATATCGTATCTGATCCTGAACGATATTTTTATTCATGTAAGATATTTGATCCTGAAATAAAGTTCGATAAATTCTGGTCTAGGGAAAAAAAACAAAAGACAGCTGTTTCTTCAAAATTCAGTAGTTTGTGGTGTGCTTAGCTAGCTTAAATGAGGTTTAAGAGAAGGAGATGTCTTCTTTCTAGTGCTGTCCAAGTTCAAACCAATAATAATTAAAAATATAAACTTCGGCACAAACTCATAAACAAGAATAAGATTGGAATAAAAAGAAGCAATTAAGCAGAGGTCATCACCTTTGCCATGAATTATCCTCTCCCATATTCTCTGGAGGTTGAGTTGCCATGACAAATCCCTAACAGCAATATCTGATGGAATGACTGAGGCGCCAGAAGTGACCTTGTTGTATGTTGACATACTAGGCACAAAAATGGCTTTAGATAAGCGAGTACCTGAGAGAGTTAACGCCAAGTCCACAACATGTCAGTGCTCCCATTGGCACAAGACTCGCAACAATGGGGAAACTATCCAGAACAAAACATCAGAGGAAAAACTTAGAGACAAAAGTAAAAACCGAGGCTGCTGAAAATTTTGAAAACAAGGCAGACCTGGTAAGCTTCTCGTATCCTATCTAGCCTTCCTAAATCAACATAAAGTTGGTAATATGAGACTATAAGAGTGACCTTTATCATCTCTAGGACTTTTATTGGCCAGTATAACTTTTTGTTTCTCCTCTTTTGGCCAAAGGCTAGAAAATCCCTCAAATAAGTCGGGAGGATGCAATAATGCCTTCACAGACACCAAACTTGGTCAGATGGACAGATGCACCTCAGTTTCTAAAGACTGGATAAGAAAACAGAAGCACGTGGATTGGATAGTGAGGGGCAAAAGAAGGCAATGTTCGACTCTGAAATCAACAGCAATATAATCCTTGTAGAGCAAAATGGCAAAGCAAGATTTCAGTATCCAAACACAAATAGTTGAGCTATCTCAGTACTGTGAAGTTTCAGATGTCAAAAGAACCCATAGGTACATGAACATTCAGAGAGTTTCAAATGTGCAGGAGGAACAAAAATATTCACAGGGAGACGACTTACATATGATAGCTGGTAGTATCACAAGAAGCAATACCTGAGGAAGCACATGTATGCACAAGCTGTGGAAGAAGGATATGGGGGTCTCTCACCCCCATGCAATTAAACAAAAGAATCTGCAACGTATGCACATTGACACATTGTACACAAGGTTTCATGCCAATGAACCAATACTATTTCTGTGTACCCAAAAAAATAGAACACGATTAAAAAACTGAAATTTCCTATCAACTTATTGCAGTGGAATTTTCCGGTTTTTATATTTTGTCCGATTCTTTCTCGTTTTTGGGGTGACAATACCCGTTTCTGCATAGGTCCTCCACATTCCCAACTTTACAAGAAGAAGATGATGATGGCAGATTCTTCTTCACTTTCACAGCATTTGAGAACCATCTGGCACAAACCTCCATGCTCTCTGGACTATGAGCTCCATCCAGGTAGAAAACTAGATCTCCAGAAGAGCTTGCCATCACTTCTGAAGAAGTGTGAGACTTCTGAACACGATCATGAATAGTTTAAGCCCTTCCAGAAAGATGCGCAGTTGAAAGGCCTCTGAGAAATGCCTCTGGCAGGTCATTTTCCTGGCTTTCCTGATTTGACGTTCAGAGCAAAGCAAGCATTTTATTAATTTGCAACCAAAATGGATGTAACAGTAAATACAATATGAAGAATAAATAGGCTTATATTTCGATAACAGGTTCACCTTTCGATCCAAGAAGATAAATTACTTATGTTTTACCAGGGGAAAAAAAGGAAGAAACATCGTTGTTGGTATTTACTTTAAGAGCAGAAAATTGCAGAACAAGAAAGCATAAATCACCTACATCAAATCATCATGGGCATTTTGAATGGTTGATGCAATGTATTACCAAAATGAACTTCCAAAGATGTTACTTGTCATTAGGTACATCAACCCACTTGATAGCATTGGACTCTAACTAATTCTACGCATTAAATCCTCTTTCCTTGTTTTGAAAACCATTTTTTTATCCCCCTCTCTCCCTCTAAGAAGAACCCTAAATTATCTGTCTCATACTCCTAGAAAGGAGAGTTTGAACTCTACCAAACTTATTCAGTCGCAGACAAAACAAAAACTGCAAGTACAGATAATTTCAATTTCTAGAAGTGCAACGGAAACTATTTATTCCAACCAGCAAAATGTAATTCTTACAAAAAAAAAAATTAAGGTCATATGGAAATAGCCAGCACACTAAATCAGGCACGAAAACCTCAAGTTCAAAAAAGCTAATATGGAAAATTGGTGTTCAAACTTTCAAACTAAACATAAGATGGGACTTCAAAAAATGAATGAAAGAGACATAAAATGGGACAGAGGGGGTAGTCCTTATGTAAGGCAAATAACTATGGTGCAAGGATGCGCGGAATTTATCTAACATTTTGGAATAGCTTTTCCCAGTTCCCTGTACTTCGAAGCCAGCTTTTGCAAAGGGAAACAGCGAGCCCAGCATTGATGAACTGGTGATCACCAGACAAGCTCAGCTCTAGGCCACCCAGTGTTTTAGGGTCGAGTGGTGCCACTACTTCCAAAGGAACCTGCAATTGGAAAGAACAAATTAAATGGAAATGTTGCCACATAATTAAAAATACCATTTTTAGAAGTTACATAATAATGGTGCAATGGATATTAATAACGGTAACTGAATAATAACGATTACGTATCTTCCTGTTATAGACTCATATACCCAAAAAAATGCCAATTGTCACTCCCCAGAACATTAATTTGGTTTCATGTTCTCCCATTTTGATCTCCAATTATCCCATCTCTACAGGGGATAAGGATATAATATACATAGAAGACCATAAACGTATGGTACCATTCATATAAGTAGATCGAGTACGACAGTCAAATCTGCACATCTGCAGATACAATCTATCATCCCAAGTAAGCGACTGGAAGGGTAACATATGTATGTCCACAGACATATAAACAACACTGCATACAACAGTTCTCATATATGTAATCACTTATAGAAATACAAGGATATAATATGGATAAAGAAATCAATTCCTCCATCTGATCAAATTTCCATGACTTTGTAGGATTACATTTGCTGCATACATACTGCCTTCAGCCTGAAATTCAAGAGTAAAAAAAGATACACAGATATGGGGGTATTTCCAAAGCGATGTGAGGCATGATACCTGGGCAGCAAGCAATGAAGGGTAATTTCTCCAACACATACTTTTAAATGAGTTCAGATGATTACATGCTCAGAGTATGATCTTTCTCAAACAACAGGTACCGAGGAAGGTTATATTACCATCCGTTCGCTGGCCCTCTCCCGAAGAACATCCATCGCTTCAGGAAGTTGTGGCACAGTGAATGCAGGAATTTGAGGCTTCAGGAGCAGGGAAGACATCAAAACCGAATTAAGAAAATACTTAAAAATAAAAACTGGAAATGGGATACTCTCAATAGTACTTTAGCTCTAATGCTTCATCACCAAGAAAAAACATTTTTGTGCTAGCATTTGCATGAGAGTTCTGTACCTTGAAAATTCCAGCTTTGTGTGAAGCAATCTTTCCAAGGGTGTCTCCTATATAATATTACTGTTAACTTCCAAATTAAAAAACAGCCATATATCATGTACCCTATGGTTCTTACTAGTAAATCTTTCAATAGCATAAAGAAAAAAATCAAACAAGGAAATAGAAAGAAGTGGACAAAAAATGTGACGGCGTTAACTGGAATGTAAGTAGACAATGCAACATCCCAACAGAGTAAACATGGAAATGCAGTCCAGAGGAAACTATATAGACCAGTGGAAAAAAAAAAAAAAAAAGAGAAGGCTGATACAATCAGAAGTGGACGCACCCAATGCTTCAATGTGATCCATACCCAAAGGAGTGATGCCACAGACAACAGGTTTCTTGATCTGCAAGATCATTATGAAGTATCAACTATCATGGATAACAAAGACTTGGTTTCTATACTCCTCCCATACGAAACACGAAAAAGAAAAAGAAAATTGGTGTTGAATTCTATGCTATTATCAGAAAGAAATTATTTTGACTAGCTATTCATGTAACTTGGGAAGTCAGTCAGTCTAGGTGAATCTAGAAGGATATGCATTACCACATTTGTTGAGTCCTTTATCCCTCCAAGACCAACCTCAATAATAGCAATATCCACCTGCAAGCAGAAAATTACTGTCATGAACGGAGATATAATAACAGAACAAGAAGTCAAAGGAAAAAAGTCACAGAAACTACAACAGCCAATATTCTACTCATAGAACACCAAAATATCCATAAACAGTCAGAGATGCTAGATGGGCCAAACAAAAATGTTGTGTCAAAAGCAATTTAGAAATAAGGTCAAAAATATCAATGATACGAGGGCCATATTACATGGATTCAGGTATGGGTGTTAAGTGTGAATACGTAGCTAAGTGTCTTATCATATCCTTCTACTTCTCATGTTTAATTTTGCGGTAAGGTTCTGAAGTGAGGAAAACCACCAATTAAAAATGACAGACTGAAATAAAAGTTAATTGCATCCTATGCCAGAACACAAGCAAAAAAAACCCTAAACAGGCAGAAATAGATTTGTTCCTTTGTCCCCCATATTTGTAAGTGAAGGAAGAGAGGAAGTGGAAAACATATATGGAATTTATCAAATGGAACATATGGGAACTATATTATCTATCCTAGTTTAGGTAACATTGAAATTTGCTGATGATGAACATTGAGGTTAACCAGTTATGGCAATTAGCACATACAGGGCAACAAGCACCAACATATATAAGCACCAAAACAGCTATGGGGATAATATCCATAATGAAAAAAGTGCCTGTCAATTAACTCTCTCATACCACATAAAGACACTTGAACGAAAATAATTTCCTTTCAAGAAAAGGAACTGGATCTGGAGACAGTACCACACACCAATGTGCACTTTGGGTCACTTTTAACTAAGCCCTCTTCATTCAGTGAGGATTCACAAGAATCTAGTAATGCACAAATACCTACTTTTATACCAGTTCGTTGGTTCCTGTGAAAGTATCCTATTGCAATCCTTTATTTTAGGCAGTTTATTGAGATCGTATCGGGATCAAATCGGAATAGTATCGGCAGCACCCTTATTTGTAGCCTTATTTGTTATTTAATCTTATCTTGTTTATTATTTATTCTTATCTTGTTAAGGGTAGTTTAGTAATTACATTAATTAGGGTTAGGTAGGCTTTTCTCTATATAAGCCGTTTATCTTTTCATTGTAATTACTTCTTCCAATGAAATAATATAGAACGTTAGTTTCTCGTCTCTCCCTTTGTATAGCTATCATGGTATCAGAGCAGGTTTTCGATCCTGTATCAGTCTCCTCCCATCACTGTTTTCCGCAATCAGTTGTCTCTCCTCCCTCTACCGTACCATACAGCAGCCTCCCTCTCCTTTCATCGCACCACCAGCAGCAGCATCTCTGTCCTTTCTCTTTGAACATCAGCAGCAGCAACAACTTTCAGCAGCAACATCAGTAGCCTCTGGCCTCCAGCGACCCTCGCCGGAGCTTCGTCGACCTCCAAACAGCCTTCTTTGGTGCTGTTAACTTCAGATCTGCAAAGCCCAATATGTTTGGGCACTTCTCTGCACTCCAGCATCCTTGCCAGAGCTCCGTCAGCACTCCGGCATCCATGTTGGAGCTCCGTTAGCCTCCGGCGACCTCGCCAGAGCTCTGTCAGCCTCCAAAGACCTCTATTTTTCTTATCTCTTTAGAAATCTGATCTGTGAGCACTTTCTGGAACTCCTCTGAACTCTGGCATCCTTGCCGGAGCTTCGTCAGTCTCCGGCGACCCTCGCCAGAGATCCGGCAGCCTCCAATGACTCTGTTTTTTGCTGTTCTTGGCTATTTTGGCCCAGTTTCTGAATGTCTCCTCTGTTTTGCAGTCTGTCCCCCCCCCCCCCCCCCGCGCGCGCGCGCGCATCTGTCTCTTTTCTCTATGTTCTCCCTATTTTTCTCTCTAGGTATCTCTGTTGATGGCTCGTATGAGCATCCGTGAGCTCTGAACCTCTGCACCTCTACCTCCATAATCTCTCTCTCTCACGGAAAATACCACTGATCTCTGTCTCAGTATCCCCTGACTTTGTTTCAGTATCTCTGTCTGATTTCGTAGGTGCATTATTTTCTGAACACTGGGTCTCTATCTCTCTCAACCCAGTTCGTAGTTGTAAGTTCTCTAAAATCTGCAATCTAAATCTATTCGGTATTGGTATTGGTATTGGCATTGGCAATGGTTTGGTATTGTTTTGAAGTAGGCTTTGCAATATTCAGCGCATGTTGGCATTGGCACTGGTAGTGGATTTGCAATCGTATAGGTATTGGCTTTGCACTGTTCAGCGCAGATTGGTATTGGCAATGGTTTGGTCCCTATTGCACCGTTTGGCTTCATAACTTTCTTGGCAAACTCACATTGCTCTCCGGGTTCGCATCATGAGTTTGAGCGGGGGTGTGAAAGTATCCTATTGCAATCCTTTATTTTAGGCAGTTTATTGAGATCGTATCGGGATCAAATCGGAATAGTATCGGCAGCACCCTTATTTGTAGCCTTATTTGTTATTTAATCTTATCTTGTTTATTATTTATTCTTATCTTGTTAAGGATAGTTTAGTAATTACATTAATTAGGGTTAGGTAGGCGTTTCTCTATATAAGTCGTTTATCTTTTCATTGTAATTACTTCTTCCAATGAAATAATATAGAACGTTAATTTCTCGTCTCTCCCTTTGTATAGCTATCAGTTCCATGCTACTCTAGAATGCCCAAAACTTCAAATGTCAATTTGTCCACATTAGACAACTAGATAAGAGGACATTGAAACACTCAAAACTTGAAGAATTCATCCAGTTTAAGACCCCACAACAATTGATAGACGGTTGATTTTTTCAACTAACAATAAGAGAATCATTCAAATTTTTTTTCTAAAAATTTTGTCTTATTATTTCTTCCTTAGCTTGTATCTACACTTTATTTTCCAAGAATAGCTAGATAAAGTATAACCTTCACAAGGAATTGCTTTCAGTCATTCCGGTTTTTAGGTGGTTAC
Organism: Arctostaphylos glauca; assembly: GCA_019985065.2. Classification (NCBI taxonomy): domain Eukaryota; kingdom Viridiplantae; phylum Streptophyta; class Magnoliopsida; order Ericales; family Ericaceae; genus Arctostaphylos; species Arctostaphylos glauca. Next base: position 16,970,490 of record JAHSPW020000007.1, read on the forward strand.
TTGAATAATAAAGAGGATTCAAAGGTACAACTCATATGAAGATGGTAACCTTTTCACAATGATTCACCTCTACACAAGATACCAAAAATCTTTATACAAAGAGCCGAAGAAAAAATATTCGACAACATTACTGTTACACACCAAGACCCATATTTGGTGTTCTCTGACTATACATGAAGATTTTCAAGCAAAAATGCTTTTTAACCCAATTACAACTGCCTGAGCAGTTAAGCATACTTTCATAGAACTAAAAATCGAGGCCCTTGATAGAGCGGAAAGGCAAAAAAAGAATAGACAACTCCAATCGGTTGGCACATGAGGCTTAGGTTGGTTTGGACTAAAACTCTTCAGCAATTCAAAGTAAATAACACACCATTTCAGGTACCAATGTTTTAAATGCCAATATAGCAAGTAGGTCTTCTTCTTCAACTATGCATGTGCAGCTAACAATAACATTATATAACCAAATTACAGTGGCCTAACCAGTAAGAAAAATTTCATACAAAGAATTAGTATCACAGCAATTCAAACAGCTGACCTTTTCAGATATGAATATCTTAAATGCCAATACAGTTAGAAACTGGAAAAGTGGAGGCATTGGCAAGTCCTCTGAAACGTTTTCCTGCAAATTGCAAATTTCCCAAATCAAGGCATATCTACTACGAGATTGTTATGCTCAGACAGGTTTCAATTGCAGAAGATGCTTTAATATAGAAATAGCTTCCAATAGTCAGGCTGGAATCACTCCACAGTTTCCAGAAATCCTCGAAAGGCGAATAAATCAAGCAAATTATACGGAATTTCCTCCCCAAGTCTATGATTTTCATCGTCTCAATCTAGCAATGAGTCTCCTGGATTCCATAGACTGTATCCCTCTAGACCAGAGATTTGTAGTGTACTTTGTCATTGATTGCATATTCTGTCAAAATTGAAAATATCTGATCACCTATTTTTTAAAGATATGTTACAAGAGAACTTTAGATGAAGTGTACAAAAAGTCATGTCCAGTGGACTACGCTAGAACAATAGATCATACTGTCAAGTGGATGAGTGTGAAGCTGAAAGAGAAATCCTTTTTCTAAACTGGTTAACAGGGCAGTCTTCTGCTGCCCTTGCTTATCATGTTTGGATAATTGAATGTATTGAACATGAGAAGAGATGAAGAGTAGAAAAAAGAGGTGTGGCACTGTATTTGGAAGGAGGAATAGAAAAATCAGGTTCTTCCCTTGTATGCTATTGTTTATGCTCACTAAACAGCATCATTGCATACATAAACATCAAAGCTTGTAGAGCCATACAGATAAAGAAAATAGATTCTAACATATATTGAGCGAAACAATGTACTTCTGAGTACAACTATTGGGACAAGGGTCCATTTTACAAGTCGTAAGCAGAGATATTAGAAGAATGTTTTTTTGCACATGAAGGTTCGTAATAAACCAAATTTTTGAAAATTGTATCAAAACTGCTGTCTTTTGACAGGGGAAGATGAGGGGTTTTCTGTCTCGTAAACTTGTTGGCTTGTTGACTTTGTCTAAGGCATGCCACTAAATTGACCCTTCAAGGAAATTGGTTGGTCCATGACTGTAGATCTGTCTTGGATCTTTATTCGATAAAAACTTAACAAGAAAAATAAAAGGTTAAAAAAAAACTATTGTTTTCATCTCTTTCAGTTTTGTCATGTGAAAAGGACAAATTAGAACAACATGATGATAGGCGCTAGGTACTTCTTTCTTAAAATATGTGGCAAACAGGGTCTGAGGCTAAGTACCAAAAAGACCACAATATCACTAGATTTAGAAATTTCTACAGTAACAAACGACTTAATCTCCAGACGCCGGCTAATCCACTGTGTCCTCGTTAGTCTAGGGGAAAAAAGGGCGGCATTTGAAACAACAATCATGCATGCGGATGGAAGTACTTCTTCCAGCTGAGGACATGCCTCAGCCTTTGTTGTAAAGATCGCATCATACATTCATTGCTTGTCTCTGGACAAAGTTAGCACTGACAGTTCCAAACCCAGTACAATTACCAGCAAAAGCAGGTCTCGCAAGTGAAACTAGAAACCATACAAATAACCCCATAGTATTCCCAGTGAAGCCAATCGGGCAGCTCAATTGGACTGCTATGAAATAGGTATGTTTCTAGTTTCAGTGCATAAAAACCAAACTTTTCGTGCAAAAAACTGGCCTACTTTAGAGAAAGCAATATTTCTAGAAAGAAGATAAAGATGATATAATGTTATTAGTCACAGGAAAGCACATGTTACCTTCAATTGGTCCCAACAATCCCAAAAGTACAGTAAAAATTTATCTTCTGATATGTCCAACCTACACAACCAATTTGAATATTGTATCAAATAACTGTTTTGCAAGTGTAGATATCGAACTTTTACAACGGAAGACCACAATTCAACCAAGCAAAGACCATCCATTGACAAGTCCATAATTATTGACATAATAATCTGGTCGTGGTTCACATCAAAGTTGCAGCTTCCACAGGCATTAAGGGATGCGGCAGTATACATCTTGCCTTTCTTCTTGCTTCCGTACTTCGTTTTTTCGTTTTTTTTGTTTTTTTGTAGAGGGGTGTCTGCGTATGTGTTTTTTTTTTTTTTTTTTTTTTTTTTGGGGGGTGGGGGGGGGGTTGTTGTGGTGGTTTTGTGGATCAAATGTACACAAAAGAAAGAGTAAGCATTTGCCACACAGTAACAGAAGGCGATGCATTTGAATACTGACCCATCCAGACGAAATCTTTCTCTCACATCAATTAGGTGGGGGGAAGTAAAGAGTCCAGTTCTAAAACCACATTCTCGTAAAATTGCTTCACAGAATGTGCATGTTGAACCCTGTTATATAAATTGCATCAGCAGAGTGGAAAGAGCTTAGACAAATATATGCATTACATTCAGTCACCATAACACATTAGAGCTTACCTGTAAAGCAACTAATAAAAATGTTAACCAGCAACTTTTGAGGAACCTACACTATTCCAGGGTGTGCAAAAAAAAAACTCTAGCAATATTGTTAGCTAAAAAAATTGATTTCTAGAGAAGTTATGATGTGCATCACATTGTCAATAAAAATCAGGTTAGCATTAGATGAAAATCAGGAGTGCCGGATGGTAGATGAATCTCTCTCTCTCTCTCTCTCTCTCTCTCTCTCTCTCTCTCTCTCTCTCTCTCTCTCTCTCTCTCTCTCTCTCTCTCTCTCTCTCGATGTGTACATATATACATATACATACATACCTCTATAGAGATATTTATCTCTGTGTGAGAGATATACAGAGATAGCTGTCTGTCAGAATTTGGGGACCATGGCTACACAAAAAAAAAAAAGAATTTGGGAACCATGGTTCACAGCGTTTTGACTTTGGAATATCAAAAGGCGCTGCTGAAAGCTGGAGAATTGATGAAGGCGCAGGAAAATGCAACTACTTCAATGAACTCTGGTTTCTTTCTTTAACCACGCCCCCCCCCCCCCCCCCCCCACACACACACCCACCCCCAAACAGTTAGAAGAGGAAAAGATAAAAGCTAAGGTGCCAATAATCCCAGGCTTTGCAATGTGCCAATAATCGTAAATAAGAACTGTATGAAATTAGAGAGAAAAACAAAATGGTTATGCCTATACTTGCACAGATGTGATGGATATTGTACATCTGCAAGGATTTTGCTCCACAAAAGTTCACATGAAACTCAATAGTGATATTTCTACCGATACTTTGTCCCCGGGAATTATCAGTCATTAAAGGCTCACAAATAGTTGCCCATACGTACGAGCTGCAGAACTAAGTCCTAACTTAGTTTGCCACCTGAGATACCATGTATCCATTTGGGAACTCCATGTGCAATCTATATCTGTTTTTCTAGGTAGGATTCAGTTTTAACGTCTAACAGATTTCCAGGTCAGACACCATGTATTCAGTCATTTCATCATGGCAAACTAGAATTGATGTCGTACAAGATTTTAGCAACCATAGCTGAATAATTGCAAGGAAAAACAGGTCATCTAGGTGAGATTATGAGAACAATACAAAGGATAATCTGATTCATCAACCACATACAATTGTGATAGCCTAGAACTGGAGAGTACCTTTCCTTTAGTTCCAGCAACATGGATAACGTTAAGGTCAGCTATATGTTCCTCCAAGCCTAAAATCTGAAATGAAAGTAAGTGTTCTCTTTAACAATTCCAATAGAAAATGTCTTTGCGTACCTTTCAACAGAACAAAATCATATTCCAACTACCAAGTGGAACAACCATGAAAATTTGACACAAAGGCATTAGTTCAACCACTATGACAGACAAAAAGGTGTTCAACGAAACGATGCAAGAAACTGTATAATCACATCCTCGATGCACAAGTGTAACACTCAGTTCTGACACAGTTGAGTTTGAAACATGGGTGGTACAATGGTAAAGGAGATCAGTCTAAAGCTTTTATGAACGTGGTAAAATAAGAGAATTCCAAGCCACAAATTAACAGGTCAGTATTAGGGACTAGAAAATAGAACATATCGACATTCAATACTAATATGCAATGTGAAAAAAGAACTCCTTGCCTCTCCCATGACTTTCGATCCGGACCAACCAAACCAGATCTTCCCTCACAATTCTCAGTGAACTCCAAAAAGGAGCTCATGCACAAAAATTATTTGGATTGCACCTTCAGCCCGAACCCCCACTCCCACCACAAACATACACAGTGCATAAGGATTTAGTAAGATAGTTTTGCTGGCAATATTGAACCAAGCTGATATTTCTCTCAAGTCAAGAACTGTATTGGTTGCTGAGCCAAAAAAAGAACTGCATTGGTCTCAAGTCAAGATCTGCATTGGTTTCGTAACTTTGGTACAAATATTCAAGATCAAAAGCTAATTGATAATGAGTGGAGCTTTGGCATGACAAGACTTAGCCATAGCTCATAGAACTGTTAGTTCATGTGATAAATTTTGAAGAGTACTAAAAGAAGTTCAACAAATATCAATCACTGAAAAAAACTTGCTCTCTTTTCGATAATCAATAAAACTCTAGGGCTACTCCAATGCCATCACATTTTAGACCATGTCACCTTTCAAGTTCTCATTCTTATTCCTTGTATGAGAAAAATTCCATGTGCCCCGTAACAAAGGTTGAACGAATATGTAAGGTCATGAATGTGGTAAAATAAGATAATTTAAAAAGGGAAGAGAAAAGCGGACTCTGGTTCTACTTAGCCAGAGGGTGAAGCAAGTTCAAGTGTACACACAGCAAGTTGGCAATTCTGACATTTGTGATGAATCATACATCCTGATTGTGAGAGGAATTCTAAATACATTCTCTTCTCAATTGTAAGGAGTACTAAAAGTTTACCTTAAGATACACTGACATCCTTTCCAGTTTTTCGTATGTACCCCCAACAGGAGTTTTTTCTCCACGTTTTTGGCGAGTAATGAGAGAGGAAAGTGCTTCCATGGCAGTTTCATATGCAGCAGATGAAAGAGGGAAATCACTCATGTTTTCTTTGACGCTCCCATTTCTTCCCGGTCTATCCATGATTTCATATGAGATCCTTGAATACTTAAAACCTGAATATTATACTAAAAGAAGTAAGTCAAGGACATTAAACTTAACCCTAAGTGCACATATTAACCAGGTTTACCTTTGTGTATGATATTTTCTTGGGGATGGAGCTTACCAAGTCTTGCTAAATATAGGCAAGCTGGCAAACGTGAAACTGTCCATGCTAATCTGTAGGAATATTGGCGTTCCCTTTGATGGAAGTATGTAACGCCAAGTATTCCCTGCCTCGGATGAGCGTTGATATGAACATGCATTACATAACATCCATCCTGAATGGCATCACAGTTGCCTATCAGCAGTTGAGCACAACAAACTATAAGGTGTTCTGAGAAGGAAATTGTGATGGACACTACGAGGATTACGCAACAAAACTGACAAGTAGAATAAATCACCCAAAACTTCTCAAAAAATTGTATGTAGCAATCTAAAGTAAATTACGAAAAAATAGATTACCAAAAGTGATGTACAGTATAGAGTGTTCGGGAAATAGAACGTTGTTGTAAATTACATGATTGTAGCTGAGATGAGGGTGTTGACTTGTTAAGATTTGGGGTAAAACTAGGAGAGAGAGAATTAGAGATGAAGAAGTCTCTCGCTGGGGATCAGCAGGTAAGGGTAAGGGTAAGGAATGGCAACAGTATAACTAGTAGTGGAAGTGATAGAGGGAGGAAAAACCTAACTTGACATGGCGTGTTCTGGTAAAGGAGGACATAAATTTGCCGATAAAAAAAATTTAAGTAATTTAAGAGAACTAGAGAAGATATAGCTCTTGACAGAAAATAACAACTAAAAAGATTCATATAGATGATCCCAATTGACCATCTTGAGTCTTGGCAATGTCCAAACCCAAGTAAATTAAGATAAAGAAGTAAACAGTTAATCATTTTTGAACGATAAGCTAGCACTGATTTAACTACTTGTTTATGAACAAGAACCAAGTTGCAGGCTTACGGCTACTCATGCCCAACACAAGGCGCTAATGATCTCAAACCCCTACTGTTCAATTCCCAACTATAATCCAAACAATATGTCCTAGTTTAACCAATAGCAGATCTGGTAACTGAAATAACTACTAAGGTATAGAACTAAAACCATTGGGATGTATGAACATTGTCTCTCATTCTCTCGTGAATCTCCCAGTTTTTTCTTTGACCCATAATTCGTTAGAAATCCCAGATCCAGAATTCTTACCTTTAGTTCATCATTCCCACCCAGGTATACTATTTGAACTTGCTGATTTTAGGGAGGATGATAAGCCACGTACAGTGATATAGATCACAAGGAAATATAAAGAGCTTTAAAGCATGAGAAGCTTCAGAACAATTGCAAAAGTATTTCTACTTCAACAATCATGATGATTACTTAGATTCAAGCATCTTTAAGAGCATACCAATAACAAATATCCAGCGATGTCAGAATCAAGTACAAAACCCAGATATGTCTAAATAGTTTCAACATCAAATTGACCACCTTCTCTGCAACAAATTTTCAAACAGCTAGCGGCAACATAGGGACAGATGCACATTTACATAGGCCCGTTTTTTTTTTTCAAATTAGCAACTGAATTATCAATGCAAATGATTGTGAGAATGTTTGTAAGTCATTTTAATCGCTTGAACCATGATTGCCCCAAAATGCATAAAGTTCGACTTCATGTTAAGTTACAAAAACTAAACGAGAAGTAACTTCGCCCTTTGATTCTAGGATAAAAATGAAAGAAATCCCAAAAGAACTCAAATGCCATTTTTGAACCCTTTGTTGCTCTTTTCTTCAGCTCTTTGACAAAATCACGAGCTTCAAAAAAAGCAGAAGATTTGAACTTCCGAGTTGAACTGATAGTTTGAACTAAAACTGTTTGAAGTGTATCAACCCAGTTAACAAAAAGAACCCATAAACAGATCCCAGTAAGCATATAATTCCATTAAAGAAAATATACCCTGACATATATGCATATCCATGTCCAAACATGTTCTGAAATTAGCACACTAAGCTACTCCTCGGGCCCATGAAAATGCACCCTTCGCATTCGAAATTCTAAAATGAAAGAAAGAGAGCACAGAAACAGAGACACGTGAAGGAATCAAAAGCCCTACAAATCAGCACAGTATAAACTCAAAATCGTAACATGGAAATCAGAAGTCAACAAGATCAGAAACCCTAAACCTTGAAACAGAGCCAACAACCATCAACAAACAGAACATGAATGAGCAAGATCGGGAATCCCAAACTGAAAACACAAAAACAAAGTGTGAGGCCATACTTGATCGATGATGCAATACGTTGGGCCATAGCTCATCGATGATGCAAATACCTGATCGATCGATATCTAATCATATCACGTGCAGATGAAGATAAGGAAATTGGAGAGAGGGAGATAGTGATAATGGAAGAAGCGTGAGTGGGTTTTGAAAATTGAAAGAATTTTTTCAAACCAGAGAGGCAGAGAAGGAAATTGGAGAGAGAGAGAGGAACGTGAGTGGGTTTTGAAAACTGAAACGATTTTTTCAAATTAGAACTTTACCATGAAACTCTGTAAGGAATTTCTTGAAGTTGAGGCAACAAAAGCAGTGTTGCCATCGACGTAGTACCTTATTTGGACATTGCTTTCCACGGAATCAGGAATCTGTCATCGTGACAGTTGTTGTAGTCCGCCGCCGGAGAGAACAGAAGGGCGAAGGCGATGATGTGGGTTTTGATAATGGAGATAATGAAAGAAGTGTGAGTGGGTTTTTGATACCACACGATGCCATTCTCATCTATCTCCGGTCACAACCGGTTCTCCTCGTCGTGGTCCGACAGCGCTTCGAAGTCATCGTCGGGATATGAGAGGGGTGTGGCAAACAGAAGAGAAAGAGAGAGGGAGGAGAAGGGTTTGGTCTGAGAAGGGAAAATGAGAGAGAATGTCCTTTCTTGATTTAGGAAAGAATTCAAAATCCATGTACGGTATCAATTACCAAAATCCCATTAAGTTGTTATTGGACTTTTTTACCCTTATGTTGTCCGCCGTTTCAACGTACACGTCTTTGAATTTTTTACCAACGTGATGTGCTGTCCTCCCTATTGGTTTGTGTGTTCTTTAATTATTTTAATCTTTATACAAAGATATTTTCTTTTTTTGTTAGTTTTGTGTCAAATTTTGATAAAATAAATGATTCATTTTAACAAAATAAATTTAAAATTATAAGAAAACCTTAACGAAAGTTTATTAGAGACATTCAAAACATACAAGTTTTTAAACTATTTTTATTTTTAAAAAATATCTTTTTTAATAAATCAAGTTTTTTTTATTTTTTAAAATTTTTTCATCATGGTGAACGAATAATTAATAAAAAACTCAACGCAAAATTAATAAAATCAAAAAAATAGACCTGGGAACAAAAGAATAACAATTTTAAGTCAAATCATACATATCTGTTTGCCCTATATTTTTTTAGAATACTGATAAGTCTACGTAATTGTATTGTTTATATCTCAATATGTCAAAAATAGCATATATGCATGTATACCCATAAAAATTATATGTGGATTCGACTGTCATCAAATTGAACAATTATGCATAAATAATTAATCAAAATTGATAAAATATATTATTGAATTAAAGTTTTCGGATCCTTACACTTCTTGAGAAAAATAATTTTAAAAAATAAATTTCAAGAGTATTAATAGTTGCAAAAATTTTGTATCGTGTAAGTACATGCTAAGTTGGTTAAGAGAATGCACAGACTTAAGTTGTGTAGCATGGGTATGGAGGTGAAGTTCGCGTGTTTGCTCCACTTGCAACCCATGCTACCTCAATAAGTGGGAAGACCTCTTCGGCTAGTTGAATCATATAACAATGACACCACTACAAGAGCATTCCGTACCCGCGCCACACGATGTGGGATTAGAGCACCATGTTTGAGCAAGTCACCAAGGTTGTGCAAGGTTCTCTTACTTCCCATTCCCGAATGTCATCTCCTGTCAGAATCCAGTATAGTTGTAATGACCCGATTTTTTTTATCGAATAAGAAGTACTTTAAACATTTTATTTTTATGCATATTTTTCATCGCTACGTATACGCATCTAAATACGATTTAGTATTATTTTATGCGTTATATGTATATAAATTAAATGATTATATATATAGACTTTACTTTATTTCATTACTTATAAAAGTTGTATACTTATATTATATTTTTATTATTCTATCTATTTTAATACATATATTATATAGTTCATTAAGATTTATATAGCATTTTTTTTAACTTACCCTTTCTATCTATTTTACTGTAGCAATATATGTATATATACATGATACACATATATGTTAACCTCTCACGGCTTCTCCTGCCCCATAGCACCACGACACCTAGTCACCTCCCTCTCTCATCCACTGCCACCACTCCCATCAACCCCCTTATCTCTGTCACCAACCACCCCTACCCACGTCTTCTTCCGTTGGATCCCCAGGATTTACTCCCGAACATGGATGAACCACCACCCTTAGCCTATAAAAGAAGGCTCTCTCCCTCTGTTTTTTTACACCAAGCAATAACAAAAAACTAGAGGAGAGGAAGGAAAAAGAAAAGGGAGGGGAAAGAAGAAAGAAGAAGGAGTTACGAGCCGAAAACTGTCGAAACGCATTCGAAACCCGACGAAACCACTTTAAAACTTAGAGCCAATGTAAGATTCATATCCTATAGGTTTTGATTTAATGTTTCGAAGTGTTTCAGGGTGTTTCGAAGTGTTACGAAGGTCTCACCAGAGGTTGACCGGAGTTTAAAAGGAGTTACAGTGGGAAAATTAAAAGACAAGGGAAGAAGAAGAAGAAAAAGCGGGAAGTCATTGTTTGTTTTAAAACAATTACACTTACACCCTCTTTGTTATTTAGTTATTTGATTAAGTGAAATTAGATTTTTATAAATTACATATTGAACCCAAACCTTAAAATTTTAATTTTTTTATTAATTGTTGTATTACACTATGATCCTACTTTTTTTATAAAATTACAGATTGGTCCCTATTTTATTTAATTACAGCTCTGCTCTTAAAATACTTAAATTATATAATTGCCCCTAATTTATATAATTATACTTGAAACCTACTACTTTCTTAAAAATAAATTATAATACTTATTAATTTTTTATTTTTTTACCCTTAGGGCCCGATTGGATGGGGGTATATTTTCAGGGGGATAATTTTTGGAGGGGGTATAAGATAAGAGAGGGTATTAGTTTTAGAGGGAGGGCCCACTTTGATGTGATGTTTATAGAGGGAGGATAAAAAAATAGATGGTTTGGATGGGGGTTTAAATAGGGGATAAAGGGGGATAAAGGGGGATAAGAGGGGTGGATAAGGAAAAAAACTGTTGCTCGTTTGGATGGGAAAAAAAAGAAGGGGGATAATTTTTGGAGGGGGTAAAAGGATCGACGTGACATGTTTAGCATAGTTTGGGAGCAAAAAATGCAGGGGGATAATTTTTCACCCCTCCAAAAATAATCTCCCGGAGAGGGATAAAGGGGGATAATTTTTGGGTAGGGTGGGAGGTGCCCAAAAATTATCCTGGAGGAGAGGGAAAAAGAGGGGAGGGGGTATTATTCTTGGATAATACCCCTTATTCCTCATTACAAATACAAAATAACCTTATCCCCTATTTTATGCTCCATTAAAATTAAGTACTATTTTATCCATTTTTTTTAATACTTCATCCAAACTATCTACTTTTTATTACCCCCTCTATAAATATCACATCAATGTGGGCCAACCCTTTAAAAATAATACCCCTCTTATCTTATCCCCTCAATAACTTATCCCCTTTTTTTCGTCCTTATTTGAAATTTTTTTGTAATTTTTTGTTTTTCATCAATTTTTGTTGATTTGTTGATTCATCTCGACATGAGCTTTCAGAAAAGTTATCAATCATCGGCTAAATTTGAAAAAACTTCAGAAAAGATAAAAATAAATCAAAAAATAGAATTTTTTGTACTTATTCGTCGTCTTTAGTGACTTTTTTAACTTTTGAACATAATTTTATACTCATTAGATTCCTTTCATCAAGACGGACTAATAAACTATAGCAAAAAACAATCCAAATAGGGCCTATAATCCAAATGGGGACTAATAAACTATAGCAAAAAGTAAATAAATAAATAAAGACAAAAATAACAAATAAATAAAAACTATAGCCCAAATGGGACCTATAATCCCTTATCCAATCAGCCTCTCAAATGACTATTTTTGAATAATTTAAGGGTTTTTTAACTTTGTTTTACCAATTAACAAAAAAAAGAAAAAAATAACAACAAAATATAAATCAACAATAAAAAATTTAGTTAAAAAGAAAAAATATATAATTTAGCTCGCGTAAATTTAGTTTACAATAAAAAAGATATAAAGAGAAAAATTTAGTTAATAATAAAAAAGAGAAAAATATAATTTTGGGAGGGGGTGAAATATAAGAGGGGGTAATAGGGGAGAAGAAGGGGTAATAGGGGAGAAGAGGGGGGGATAATTTTTGGAGGGGGACATTTTTAGTTGCCAAACCATGCTAAATGGTGGGACCCACCCCTAAGAAGGGGTGATAATTTTTGGAGGGGGGCTTTCCCCCCATCCAAGCAGGCCCTTAGGCTAAGGTTCGACCATATAAACATATTTCTAAATTATGTATCACGTTAAATTTTATTTAATTCACAAACACGCTTTAAAATAAGTTACATTATTATCCTTGTACTAAAATTTTATAATTTTGGGTAAAACTCTATTAATTTATATGCACATTTTTAAATTAAGTATATTACTATCCTTATATTATATTTAAATAATTAAAATTAGGTAAATCTTATTAACCAATTTAAGCTCACTTAATTTAAATTATATTGTTACGTGAATTTAAATTTAAGCTCACTTAATCTAAATCTTATTAAAAATGAATCAAAATTATAGTTACTTATTATATAACAAAACTTGTCGTTATGTGATTACCATTTCAATTGTTGGAAATAATTCTTGAGCTTTAGATACTATGAATACACTTTGATTACTTGAATGATGTGGATATATTCTCTATGGAAATATTATGTGTGTCTTGTACCCGTAATGCAACATGAGCTGAACTTTAACTTTAACCAAATGGTGTGATAGACATAATCTTTTGTATTACCCAAACACTGTAATTTAGTTATGTCGTGCATTTAGCCAAATTACACTTGAGCCGAAATTATATCTAGTCCTATCATGCCCTTTTTATCCTAACGATCTTCTAATATAAACTTTAAACTTAGATTGTCCGGCATGGTAGTGAAAAGATAAAATGTTAGGGAGAGTGTATTAATTAGGAATATGATGATCGAGAGCAGGGCAGTTGGGAAACATCAATTAGTCAGACGGTCGGGATCGTTATCGTTTGGGAGCACCACGCTTGATATCATTGATTTAGAAAATGTTGATTCAAAATATATGACGAGGCGACTTCAAGGACATTGCAACGTGAGGTGTATCTTTTGAGTGAAGCTCGGTCTGGCTTCCCCAAGGAGATCAGGATGCGAGGTGTATTCCTCGAGCGAGGCTTGTGCCTAACATAGGTACTCGGTTGTCAAACAACACGCTAGGCATGCTCAATGGCTAAAGTCCAGACTTGGGCAATCGATAATCTCCCCACTAGGCTAGGCTTGTGACTCACGTGGCACTAGGACCAAGAGTATTGTGAGATAATGACTCTTTTTAGGAGGTTAGTCTTCTGGGATAGAGTTGAGCCTAGAGACTTACATGAGATTTATGTACCGCATGAGTGTCCCAAGGGTGGAGCGTTTGATTCCCTCATAATTGACTATTACTATTAAATACTCGAGAGATTTTTGACATTGAGTTTTTTCAAGATTGGTTACAAACAAGTGTCCCCACCTCACTCCTTTTTTTTTCTACTACGGAAGTGATGCTTGGGAGCATCCTCTGGGGCCATCTTAATTTGGTTGTAGCCACTAACCCCATCCATAAATGAGAACATATGGTGGCTATCCGCTGAATCCACGAGCGTGTCGATCCTATGGTGGGGAAACTCATTCTTTGAGTAAGATATGTTCAGATCTCTACAATCAACCGAAACACGGATTTGCCCATTTTTCTTTACGACCAGAACAATGCTGGAGAGCCAGGAAGGGTGGTGGACTGGTTTGATAAATCCGGCCTTGTAAGGACCCGGAAAATTTGAGTTTTAAAATAATTAATTTAAAGTTTATTTTGGATAAATAAATCTAATTAAGTGTGTTATATGTCGGATTATGATCAAAGGAACCGAGCCCGGAGTCCCTTGTGTTATTTCGTGTGCGTATCCTCACTTAGCAAATTACGTGGGCACCCTTTGGAGGTTAAAAGTCAGATTTTAGCCAAGGGAGGGGAGAAAGCCCCCATTCTTCCCTTAGCTCTCCCACTCCCCTTTGCACTCTCCCCCTTCTCTCTACAAATCCCACCATTTCCCTTCACCATTGCCAAATCCCTCGGAGATATAGGAGCTTTGCACGTGTCTAGCAAGGAACCGAAGTTGGATTGTGGATTGAAGCTCGGGAGGCGCGGATTTGAGCTTGGAGCACCAACCGAGCTAGGGCTTCACTCTTTGGACCAAAACTTCCACTTCAAAGCTTGAGGTAGGGATTTCTACCTTATATTATGTATATATGATGTGCTTTGGTGCCTATTTCGTGGTTATTTTGATGTATTTGAAGGATTTGGCCCATTTGCGAAATCTGCGATCGCGCAGTTTTTCTGCAGATCGCGTCGCGGCGTCCGGACGGCTGGCCCAGGAAATTGGACAGAGAGGTATCGAATTTGGCGTCCGGACGGGAGTGACCGGCGTCCGGACGGGGCCTGCCCGGCGTCCGGACGGGACCGGGCGGCCGTGCGTTTCTGTGTTCTGATTTTATTTCTGTTGCGTATTATGCTGTGGAACATCGTTAATTGGTTGTTTGACGTGAATATAGACAATTGGGATTGGTTATGTATGGATGAATTAATGAATGTGATATGGGTATAATTGACTTGACATAAGTTGTCGTGAACGATAAGTGTAATACTAGCCTCCGTTGGGAGTGGTGCTAGGCAAACTACGAGACTAGCTCCCGGCTGGAAATGTGCTAGGGAACGCCATGAATTGGTATTGGCTAGCCTCCTTTGGGAGATGTGCTAGGATACACTTATGATACTTGTTTGGCACGGTTTGGTGCATTGTCTAGCCTCCGTTGGGAGAAGTGCTAGGACAAGACTTATCGTAACTTTGTGAGATTGTGGTTGATGGCCATTGGATAGGAATAACGGGTTGGTTATTATTCGTGGAGTTGTGTTTTATATATGAAAGTGATGCATTGTCATACCATGATCATTGTGCATGCCATGCATCTCACATGTACATAATCTTGGCATAGATTTTCCTACTGGGCTTGTAGCTCAACCCCTCCATTTTCAGGTACCGTAGCGGAGAAGTAGCATGGATTGCTTGGCATGACATCTTTTGAGTAGATTTGTGGAAGAAGTTGTTACACATCTGCATGGACTTATTTTTGGGGTAGATGTAATATAACTTCCGTATCTATTTTGTGAACTCAAGTGGAACTTTCCACCTTTTGAAAAATTGATATGTAACTTGGGCCGGTAGTGCCCCCCCTTGAATTTGGAAATGATATTTGGTGAAGTAAAGGGTATTATT
The DNA here is from genome assembly GCA_019985065.2 of Arctostaphylos glauca. NCBI lineage: Eukaryota > Viridiplantae > Streptophyta > Magnoliopsida > Ericales > Ericaceae > Arctostaphylos > Arctostaphylos glauca. The sequence goes on from JAHSPW020000007.1 coordinate 16,985,728, forward strand.
TTGTGAATTTATATTATGGAAATTTGGGGCGTGACAACTTGGTATCAGAGCGAGAGTTGGAATACTTTGAGACCGTGGGGAGACTTAGAGTCTCATGGGTTCAAAACTCTGCATTTTTGAAAGGGCATATGTGTGCTTGTGTGCATGACATTCATACGCATCATACAAACTGTTTCTTATGAGCAAATATAGAATTGATGAAATATGTTGGACTTCCGTGTTAGACATTGGCCTTGTGCTATGTGGTTGTTGACCTTGTTAGTGTTTGTATATTGTAGAGATATGCCTCCTAGACGTGGTGTGAGGTTGGGCGGACCCCGAGGCCGAAGCTGAGACGGTGGTCGCTACCGTGAGATCCCATTAGAGGATGTGGTGAGTCAACAAAGAGAGGTTCCTCGTACGGAGAGGGTTAATGAAGAGGTGGAGCAAAGTGTTGAACCACCGGTTGCTCCGGGGGTGTTTGCTCGGGAGTTTGTGGCGGCGCTTGCTGAGGCCAACTTGTTGAGGACAAGTGTAAGGGCCGATATAAAGACAAATAAATAGGGATATCGATACACATTTTACAGACATTTATGCATATTCACGAATATCAATATACAATTTACGAATATTGATATACTTTTTACATATTATCCAGCGTCTAATGTGCGGTAGTTAACATTTTCCTTAATAGTTTAATGAGTTATTAACTTTAGTTATACGACTAGATAAAAGATATGCTAAAGACAACTAATTTTCTAAAATTAAGAAATAATCAAGTAATAGCCAATATGTTTGAACTCAAAGTTATATTTGGATGAGCCAACTATCTTGTACGATAATTTTGAGCTCAAACATTTTATTTTAATTGAGCCAACAAATAGGACTCTTTCTAAATGTACAAAAAATTAAAAAACTAGCCAGTACAATTTAAGTTGACGATGTAATGCTCTAGAGCTCTTTTTGAAAACATATATTTGTAGTGATATTTCCAGCTGCTGACTTCCTTTTCTGTTTGGACTGTCTGGCTTTAAGCCTTAAGTCTTGTTGGAAGGGTAATGTCCGGCTTTAAGCCTTTAGTTTGTGTTCTTCCTAGTTGAAATCCTTCTTGTATATTCTTTTCCCTTAATAAAATATTTCTTTCCCTTTCAAAAAAAAAAAAAAAAACGAAAAAAAGAAAAAGCACACACATATACGTATATATATAAGGAGGTGTTTGGGAAAGGTGTTTTCCATTCGCTGCTTTCACATTGTTAAAGTTTGGCCAAAAGCTTCAAAATGTATTACGCTATATAATTAAATTCCCAAAATCACAATTCTAAAGTCAATTTTAGATGAGCTTTTTATTTTTTCTGGGCATTCTCCAAAATCAAAATCTTTATAAGATTACTAAAAACGAAAAGAAGAAATAAAAAATTTAATAATTCACAAATATTTGACTTCGTCCAATTATTATTTTTTTAAACTTTTTATCTTTTATGATTTTTTTTTAAAATTTTACGTATATTTTTTTATTTTTTTTGAATTTCGTCCAAACAAGCTAATAATTCACAAATATTTGACTCAAAACAAACAAATGCAAACGTTTTTTTATAAAAATAAAAAAATAATCTAAAGAAAAGTTAGGCATAAGGTCATTACTCTTCAATTGTAACTGGACAGTAGGGATGACAACTTACGGACCGGGGTGGATGTTATTATCTCTGTCTCCGATCCACTAATTTATATTCAATCTCTATCTTTGTTTGATTCTTGACGGAAATTAATTTTGCTATCTACCTCCGTTCTGAACAGAAAACAAAGATCTTCAAATGAAATTGGAGATCCGAAAATTAAAAAAATTACATTAGTAATTACTTAATATTTGAAATGATTCTTATTTTCATAAAAAAAACAAAAGAGAATAAATTAAAATATCCACCCTATTATGAATCAATTCAATTGAGATATTTGCGTGGGCATTGGGCACCAAAAAAAATTTATTAATTTAAAAATTAAACTTAATAAACTATAAAAGGTTAAGAGTCTAAGGGAATACGCAATGTAGTGAGGGGTGAGAATCGGGATGGAGATACAAAGACCCAAATCTTTTTTGTTTTTTATTTTTTTTGAAAATTTGTTTTGAAAGCTAGCTCGATCAAAAAATCAAAAAATCAAAATCCCTTATCTGTTGGAAACAGAAAATAGAGTGAAATGGGTTGAATCGGACGAAATTGCATTTATAACGGAAGGTCCTGTCTGCTTCAGAAGCCCCGTTTTGGTCATTCATGAAATCCAGCTTATCAAATTGGGTTAGCGTCAACGAAATTGGGTTAGCGTCAACGGCGTTTTATTTGATGTCAAACCCCCGAAGAGAAGAGATCACGTATTATACTTCAAACAGCATATTCGTTTGCTGGTTTTCTGCGAAAACCACGCGCGGATTAAACTATACTATAAATTTCGTATAATCTTTTCACATTTTCATTGTCACTTTCGGTTGAACCCTTTACTCGTTTTCACCCATTTCTTGCCGTTTCCAATAAAATTAGAAAAATCTCTGCTCTTCGTAAGACTAGGTGGTTATATTCCTTTTTATCTACGCCTTCTATTGCTGGACGTTTCTGCTCGCCGATGAGCAATCCGTCTTGGATTGGTAAGTGAGGCTATCTGATTGGGTTTTTTTCTCTTCATGAAATCCATCTGCAATATCTGCTTTTTTACTCAAATAGTGATCTTGATTGTTTTCCCGATCAGATTTGTTAATTTTTTTATTTTATTGACTGTATAGTTACTGAATGCATCTTGAGTTGGATGGGTAGGTGGATACATTGCTTGATGCTGCTTGGTTATTGAGAATTAGGGCTTTGGTAGCATGTAGTTATATTTGTGTCTACATAGATTTATCTAAATGTGGACCCTTTTTTTGGGTATCGATCATAAAAGATGTTTTCTCCAGTTAGCTCTTAGTTTGCTCAGTTTGATTTGTGAGTTGGGAGCCCATAATTGCTAAGCGAAAAAGAAAACCAAAATGGATTAATCATGTTAATGACTGGGGAGGGGGAATCTGTTTTGGTTCAATTGTGTGGTACTCTTATTGAAGTGAAATATTTGGTGGCGGATCTTTTTCTTATGTCAATTGTATTCAGAGATTGGTCCAAACCCACTTTCAACTGCAGTTTGGTAGCTAATTTTTTTTACATCGTTTTTCTTTTTGACTGAAAATTTAACTGCATTGCCTGTAAGCAGGAATATTTTCTAAGGGAATTGATAGCAATCTGATAATTTTGGTCTACCAGGTCCACCCTTCTGCGAATCAAGTTAAAGGGGGTTTGCAAAAGACTGAGTTGAGGATATGGATCAATTTCCATAGTGGTTGATTCTATAATAACTCTGTTGCATGTGCCATCTGGCATTCCTCAGTCGAGAAATGCATGTCTTTTGATGTCATGTGACCAAGAATGGATCTGACATTCAAACAGGTCCTGTTTTTTCTGCTATTTCTTGCGCTATTGAATGGTTATACTGTAGCAGAGTCTGAAACCGAAAGTCTACCAAGGATAAGAGCTGCTCCAGTGAGGAATACAGAGGGTAGCATTATAGATGGCACAGGAACTGAGGATGTCTTTAGATCTGATGGTACTACAAATGGACTGGGCGAAAGGAAGGTTGGAAGTGGCAGAGTCTCTGTGTCATTGGTTGCATTGTTAACACTCGTGATGGCGGCTGCTACTGGTTTAGGTGCAGTACCATTCTTCTTTGTGGAGCTTGATCCCCAGTGGGCTGGAATATGCAATGGGATGGCGGCTGGGGTGATGTTGGCAGCAAGCTTTGATCTCATTCAGGAAGGACAGGAGCATGGTAGTGGCAATTGGGTTGTGATTGGGATTTTGACAGGAGGAATTTTCATTTGGCTTTGTAAGAAGGTGATGACTCTGAATCTTTTATGTTTTTGGAACGGGAAAATATGCTTCAATTTTTCTTGCTTTTTGACAATATTGCCAAGTTTCTGTTCAATCAGTATTGTCCTTGATGATGCTGATCCACCTAGCGATACAATATCACCTTATACTTTCAAGTTTCAACAGTTTCAGATGAATGATCATGCTGTAACTTGATTGAAATGCTTGATTACCATTACCTAAATATCATGCAAGGATGAAGAGTGGCACAAAAACCTGAATTATTCTGCACTCCTGGTGGTTGGGACATGGGTCCAGCAATCCTTCTTTGTGAAAGGTCTGACGTAGCACGGAAGGCTGAATTAAGGGGTTGGTTGGCTGTAGATCATGAAAATTCACTTGTGAACTTGTTATGATTCAGGGTGTTGTTTAGTTATCATGCTTTTAAAAAATGAGTAGCCTATTTTCGGGTTTCTGTCTTTGCTAGCTTTATAAAAAGCATCCACCTTCCTTATTTCTCCCTTTACGATTGCTGAATATGCCCTTCACGGAGCCCAAAGGTTACTGCAGTACGAATTCCCAGCATGGACAATTACATTTGGATAAGAAGCTCGAGCTTAAACAAAGACTTTTTTGTTCCCCAAAAAAACTCCATGTCCTGAGCATTTCATATCAAGAATATATTTTTTTCTACTAATTTGGGTTTGTCTGGTAAGCATTTCCACATGTATCTTCGCATCACAAGGCTCCTGTTGCAGATTGCATCCACCATATTTAAGTTATGCTTCTAACTTCTAAGCCTTTGTATCAAACTCCTCAATACATGTTGGACCTAGTTTATTTGTCTTTATTTTGGTAGAAGTTTCTTGCTTATGAAACAAGATCTTGTTGTGCTTATTTGAGTCAAGGCAATATTGTATTACCCTGCCATAGTAAGTATTTATTGAAGTAGAGTGTATCAAGATTAGCATTCTGAAATTGTCTCCATGTGCAGTTCATGTGGTAGTAGGGGGCATTGTACTAGTTGATTTAATTGCCTTAAAAACAGTATACACATTGAAGTGAAATAGGGGTTTTCTTAACTCAAATTCATGTTCTTGCATTGTAAATACTGATAACTTGGTGCATCAATTCAAAGCATGAATCCCTTTCTAATTGACATTTACTATAGTTTCATGTATCATGCCGCTTTGCCTTTTGTTTGCCAGTACATTGACTAATATAGTTTTTTTAATGTTCAGTTTCTGGAGCAATATGGTGAAGTTAGTATGTTGGACATAAAAGGAGCAGATGCAGCTAAAGTTATTCTTGTTGTTGGAATAATGACGCTTCATTCATTTGGGGAGGGTTCTGGTGTTGGAGTGTCTTTTGCTGGCTCAAAAGGTTTATCTCAGGGCCTATTAGTGACTTTAGCTATTGCCGTGCATAACATACCAGAGGGCTTAGCTGTGAGTATGGTGCTTTCTTCAAGAGGGGTTTCTCCACAGAATGCAATGTTGTGGAGTGTAATTACATCATTGCCCCAGGTAATATATTTGTCCTTCTGAGATCTTCAAACTTACTAGTTAGGAGCACATTTAAGAGGCTAGGTTTCCCGTCACTAGGAAGAAAGCCATAAATTGCATTGAAATGTGCTGTGTGTTCTTTGTAAATGGGCATGTACAGTACTTTATGCTAGGTGATGATGTAATATATGTTTTATTAGGACCTGATGTTGGCCTCCAAATAACACGTAGCTATCGAAAAGGAAAATAAAAAGCAAACAATCCTCCAGGTAACTAATGTAAGTTGCATGAACGTGTCTAAAGAAGAGCAAATCAATGTCAGATCCCAACACGCTTACTCAAAAAGTTAACAATGGACACACTGCAAGCATGTGAGCTTGAAGACAGTTGAAGAGCACATTGAAACATTAAATAAAAGAAGGGGTGGTGTAGCCGCCTTACAAAAAAGTATTACAGATTTGTCGAGTTCCTTCCTCCATAGTGCAATTTGTGAAGGTTGAATTATCGTATCTATGCTGGCATACTTGGATGATATTTTTTCTTTATTATCACCAACATATCCGTGGGAAAAGGCCTAAAAAGAACCAACCTTTGTATCTTGTTGAGCTGCTCAGGGTTCAAATAACCCTTCTATTAGTATACGTGCTTAAGGTGCTTCCTCTTATTGGCCATTCACATTGTTGTTGCTGCAGCCTATAGTAGCAGTTCCTTCATTTATTTGTGCCGATGCATTTAACAAGGTCCTACCATTCTGCACGGGCTTCGCAGCTGGGTGTATGATTTGGATGGTCATTGCAGAGGTTCTTCCTGATGGATTCAAGGTAACATGCCTCATTTCTGTTAGAATCTGATGTTGAACATTCCTTTTCAACACTAAGTTTCAAGGTGTTGCAAGGTCAGTGATAGGTTAACCAACTTCCTTTTGAAGACATAAGCAAATTTACAAGAATTACTTTCATTATGCCTGTCATTCAGTTATTGTTTCAGTTTCATATCGACAAGTACGTTGAATGGAGTTTTGGTCGGATGTGGAGGATTTTGTTGGCGGTAATTGGTATTCTTGAGGAGGGTGAATTTCTTATCTGCGCACACATATGATAAGACCACGGATCTTAGAAATGGAATGAACATGAGACAGGATAAGGACCAATTTATTGGTCCGATCGATTCTCAGTGACATGAATCAGAACCTGATTTTGTCTCCAATTTGTCACATTCACAAGTTAATGTTTTGACTTTATCAGATTCATAACTTTGATTCAAGTGTCTTCTTTTTTTGGAGATAATAGGAAGCCTCTCCATCTCATGTTGCATCAGCAGCTACGCTTTCAGTTGCATTTATGGAAGCTCTCAGTGCTGTCTTCCAGATTTTAAGCCACAGTAACAAGTAAGTTTCTCTCAGTAGTTGCAGCTGGACTTGTTCAGAATGCATTATGCTGTTGTTTTATGATATTCGTGCCCCCAATTACACCATGTAGAATATTTACGCGTTTTACACCGGGTGGAAGTGTGTATACCTTCTTACTCGCCGTATATACAGGTACCTGTATTTGACATTTTAGGAGCTCTATTGCCATTAACTTTGCTGCAACAATAGCATAATCCTGCTGGCAGTAAAAAGAATAATATCGTGCCTTATTGTTAGGGTGCTTTCAATTTACATACTGCCTTTTTGTCTAGTTAAAATGTACTCCGTTTTTTTCACTTTGTGTATCTATTTTAGTATTTACTATTGCCGAAATCTCAAAGATTGTCTGCACTTTTTATTTACTTCATTTCTAGATGATGATGATGAAATTGTCTACAAGATTGAATTGAGATGTTTCCTTTGGAGAAAATAATTCAAAAGAATTTCCTCGAAATTACATTATTTGCTAATACAATTAAAGGGCACGAATGTCAAAAATAGACAAACAAAATGAGATGGAGACAGTAGTCAAATATTTTCGTTTAGATACTGCAAAGGCTAAGTTACCTCTGTAGAATTTGACACGTGTTATAGCTATTTGTAGTCCCCTTTCTTAACTAGATTCCAATTGTTTTATGATGCAGCTCAGAGGACGTCTCTGGCTTCCTTGTTTCACTTCTCTTTGGTCTTGGGCCATTACTCGGTGGAACATTTCTGGTCGCGTTTGCTCTTGCTTTCCGTCTTCAGCATGCTCTCCTAACCGGCGTAGCCTCCGGAATTGCCTTTGTTCTTGGCGCCTGGCGACCGTTACAGCTACT